>CAKJVB030000050.1:0-96746 GCA_918026665.1 Diabrotica balteata | reverse complement strand
ATATATATACATTAACATAAAGTTAATGTTTTTTGGGTTATATATCCTTATTGAACCTAACCCAAGAAATATTAACTTTATATTGAATATAATACGGTTCAAGAAACTCAAAACTATATATAACCATATATATATATATATATATATATATTATATATATATATATATATATATATGTATATATATATATATATATATATATATATATATATATATATATAAATATAATTTGTATATTTATATATATATATAAATAATACAATAATACAATTGTATTATTATATATATATAATAATACAAATATAATTTGTATATAGGGCCCGCGTAGCGCAAGCGGTAGTGTGCTTGCCTCGCATGCCGGTGGTCGTGAGTTCGAATCCTACCGCCGGCAAGAACAACTAGACATTTTTAAAAATGTCTATAGGCCCCAGGTCGACTCAGCCTGAATAAAATGAGTACCTTGGGTAAAACCAGGGGTAATAATAGGCGGTTGAAGCGTAGCACTGGCCATGTTACCTTCCTTGTATACCGTAGGCCCTAGATATAGCAGACTACCCTGCTATACTCCCAAAGCCGCGTGCGGTATAAAACGGGAGACTATTATTATTATTAATTTGTATATCCCACCTTATCTTTTCTTATCTCCCAGTAGCTAACCGTACGTGTTAAACCGGTTTCTAAATTCATTTAAACTGCAGTTTAACTGATATATTTGTATTTTTTTAAACAAGCTTTTATTTGTGTTTTTCCAATCCGTCTTATTCAAAAGATAACATCAAGTCTCTGTCTGACCTCAAATAAAAAATGGTCGCGTCGTCGAGAATCCCCTAAGATAGAAACCCCTAATTACAATAATCATTTGCCATCAATTCCGATTCGATGTAATCTGAAAACACCCTATCGCCCCATCGGTCCCGGACCATCAGTTCGATGAAAAAGAGAAATTCTTCAAACTGAATTTGTCCCAAGGCAAAAAACACTTACGGCCTAGTTTTTCGTTTTCAGATAACAGACGTACGTCTCGGGGCGATCTCCCCAATGGAAGATGCCTTCCGAAAAAGAGCAGATTTTGCCGATAAGCACGTCCTGGATTGCTCAATCCATCACTGGGTTCAACACTGATCAAGGATTGAGATGTTTAAATTGCATGTAGAATGCGAATACTTTTTGTACGAAGATTAGTGAATCGAAAGACTTCTTGCAGGCGTATACTTGACGAAGGATTATAGACGAGGGCCTTGTTAACAGATTTGGGAAAATTCAATATTCGGAAAATTACAGCTTTACGTTTTATAAACGACATTAAGTAAAATTTTTTCTAAATAAATGAAATATTTATTATAATAGTACTTATTATTCCATAAAAATTAATATTCCAGACTAATATTATATCAGTATTTTATGTTCATTTCAAGGTAAATTCAAAGTTTGTTAAATATTTATATATAAAGTAATAAAATAGGTCCGCTTCATAAAGCGAAACTTTTATAATGGCGTTGTAGTACTTTTTTCTCTATAGTAGAATACTGAAACGAGCATACGGAACGAGCAACACAAAATGACGTCGTCACTAATAGCGTCACAACATAGCGCTTCTCCAAATCGATTCACATCTCTCGATCAATTTGTTTCTTGCCATCATATATTTATTCTAAACATATTTAAATTAAACTTAATAAAAAATTACTAAAAAATACAGACATTGAAGTAAAAAATTAGAAGAATATCTGTAAATAAAATATTTGATTTGCAACGACTGTTAAAATGTTCAATGTCATCCAATTATTAACAATATTGTATTATCTGTTTATTTATGACATTTTTTGCTTTAAAATAATTTCGTATAAATAAAATTATTATTTTTACACATACTTATTTAGTTTATACAATAATTTTTTTTTATTGAGTTTAAAGTGTCGACAACTATGCCAACGGTCATTGGCATGGTACAGTGAATTTTTAGTCAGGTACCTAGTGTACAGTGTAGTGTGTGTGTGTAGAGTAATTGGTGATACTTAGCAAAGTCGACGTCATTGTCTTTGCTAAGAGACGCTAATTGTATCCGAACGTATCCGAACGGATAGAAATTATTTTCATTTATTAATTTTTAATAAACGAAAATTTCTCCACCCAGGTGAGATTCTAACTCACGACCTTTAGGTTCAAAGGTAGGCGCTCTTACCACTGAGCCATAGAGGGGGTATACAATAAATAAATTTACTATAAAATGATATTTATTTCTATTTAGTATTTTTTTCATTTAAATTTAATTTAACTTTAAACTATAAAACGGACATTGGACAGTTAAGTAACATATATTGTAATTTCACTTAATTCACCTCAACATTCACCTTAATAACAACTAACCTTAATAATTCATCAAAGAAACATTCTCGAACCTTTTAATTTGTTTATCGTATTGCTGTAACGAACGTGCTTAATACAATTTAATCTTGACATTCAATATATTCCATACTTTAAGGTCAGTTTATATGTGTGAAATCTTTTAATTTTCTGTAGTTGTTTTTTAAATCCATTTGTACGCCATTTTTGTAATATTCAAATTGTTTTACAGTGAACTCCCGATGAAGCTATCAAATAAATAGGGAAATATTGATTTTCTTAGAAAAAATGAAGATTTTTTATTAGAGACATGATCATCATCATCATCAGTGGCATTACAGCTCATCATAAGCCAAAGCCTTCTTCAGAATAATCTTCCATTCGCTCCTGTCTTTGGCAACTCTTCTCCATGCTTTAGCTCTAATGGATTTTAGATATACCTCTATGTTATCTTGATACCCAAGTTTTGGTCTTCCTCTGGAACGTCTTCCCACTGGTCCTCTTCGGTCGAAAATTTTTCTGATCGTTGCATCTTCATCTCGCCTAATTACATATCTTATCAATCGAAGATGTGCTAATTTAATACGTTTTACAACGTCAGGTTCCCCAAAACTTTTGTACTACATATTTTCTTTATAATTTTTTTCTTGAAACGTTTAAGCAGTTCTTGATTGTTCTGTGTAAGTGACCACGTTTCTGACCCGTATGTTAACACTGGCCTTATTAGTGTTTTATATATGGTAATTAAAATTTTTTTGGGTAGTTTTGGGGTCATCTGTTGCCTCAAGCCATAATACCACTTACTGGCAAGCAGTTTTCTTTTTATAATTTCTTCGCCGACATTGTTGTCTTTGATCAGCAGCGAGCCCAGGTAGAAGAAGATGTCCACACCTTCCAGTTACATATCATCAATTAACAGTCTAGATATCTGGTGGCCTGATCTAGTAGAATACATATACTTGGTTTTCTGTGCGTTTATTTTTAATCCCATTCTCAGTGCAGACGCCCTTAATGATCAAAATGCTTCTAACAGAGATTCTGTGGACCTAGCAATAATGTCTATGCCATCTGCATATCCGACCACTTGTACAAGTTTATTAAAGATGGTGCCATTCGTATTAATATGGCATTTTCGAATAATTTTTTTCAGTGCAAGATTAAATAAGAGACACAACAGTCAATCTTCCTGTCTTTTTACATTACAGTCCATTTTTACAATGGAAGGGTCTCGAAAAGTAGTTTTGGATTCTGATTACACTCTCTACACCTGTGAGTGTAAGTTCCGTTAGTTGAACAAGATGAGGCGGCATTTGAAATTCCACCATAGCCTGTAGAAGTTTTTGTCTGTTGACTGAGTCGTATGCGGTCACTTTTAATATTATGTATATATATATATATATATATATATATATATATATATATATATATATATATATATATATATATTTATATGTATTTATATACACTCATGGATAAAAATATCGAATATTTTGGAATTTTTAAATTTTGTTTTTTCAAAATAAATTCTGGTCAATCAGGTAGTTTATTGTAAAATATAGTTTATTTTAAGAATAAGTCAATATAAGGTTGAATGTTCGAATAATTGAACTTTGATAGTATACAAGGCAACTATCGAACACAGTGATTAATTAAATCTTACCCAAGTACTTTCTATCAATAGATCATCTTCAGGGGCATTTCGTCAGTTGTGGCCTATCCGATATGAGTAGAATGTCATACATGTAAATTTGGACATAACAATACAATACACATCATAACAATACATACACACAGTGTATTGTATTGTTATGTCCAAATTTACATGTATGAATGTCGGATAGGCCAGAACTGACGAAATGCTCCTGAAGATGATCTATTGATCGAAAGTACTTGGGCAAGATTTAATTAATCACTGTATTCGATAGTTGCCTTGTATACCATCAAAGTTTATTTTAACAATGTTTAATGATTAATTTTAAGATTTAATGTGGAGAATGTTGCAAAAAAATAAATGCTTAATATTAGTTATATAATATTATATATATATATATATATAATATTATATATATATATATATATATATATATAATATATATATATATATATATATATATATATATATATATATATTATATAAATATATATATATATTGTAACGTGATCAAATAAAACGAGCGGTTCGAATTTATATAAATATATTTATTTATAACTTTACAGTTCGGTATTCTCTTATCAACTAAACTAACTCCTAAGGTCGTTACATATATATACCTAAGTTACTATGTTCTAGAAAGTTCCCACCTCTAATTCGCGCACGTGGCCCATTGTTCTCTTGCCTTCGAGAGATCTAAGGATGATTCTGGAAGCCGTTTCGAGATGTAACCGTTATATGAGTCATGCCGAAAGCATGTTCGTAACACTGCTCCCCTCTTAGATCTGAGCGTCCCGATCAGCAACTCTATATGTAGGCCCAGGATGGCGGAATCTACAGGACTCTCCAGCTCTGCATGAACCCCTCAGAAAGAAATAACAGTCTACTGTCTTTGAAGGACACGATCTCTTCGGATTAATGCAACACACAGTAATTCTTACACCGGTTTCTCGGAAGATCACTTCAAGCATGCTTCTGACAATCTTCCAATCCAGATTATCTAGTGCATGGCCTATCTTGGGTAAAGCCAAGTTCTTAATGTCGTAATTGCAGACGATTTTCTTCAAATTAGTCAGAGCACGCCATATATCCTCGTAGCTTGCCCTGTCTGTATACGACTTTCTGGTCACCATATACAACAAAGATCGAGAACCATCTTCTAATCTCAGCACTCTTCCAACTTTAGGCTGCTGGTTTTTTAACTCGTCCAAGCGACCAAATTTCTTATGAAATACGGATGAAATTCCTTTAGTCATCTCAAGATCTTGGGCAACACAGTGGGCTAAAGTGACGTTATGCGAAACACTAAAAAGATCCTGCTGAACTTCTGTCGTCACGCCGAATCTAGCACTCTTTCTCGCTGCGTAATTTGACATAAATTCATTAAAGCTTGGTCGCCGGTCTTCTTCGATCTCATGTTGAAGGATTCGTGCTTCTTCTGTTTCATTTGAGCCAGCATAAGGTGCAAGCCGATTTATGTGAACTACTTTGGTTTACCTTTCGGTAACTTTTTAATTCGGTATATTACGTCATTTATTCTCTTTTTAATTTCATACGGACCCTCCCATTGTCTTTGCAGTTTAGGAGACAAGCCACGACGACGTTGTGGATTATAAAGCCAAACAAGATCACCTACTTTATAGCTTTCATTTTTGCATCGAGAATCATATTGATCTTTCATTCTGTCACTGGCTAACTGGATGTGTTGTCGGGCAAGTTCATGAATGTTGTTCATTCTTAACTTCAGGCGGTCGACATAATCTTCGCTTGCAACATGTTCTTCGGAAGGTCTGGAGCCAAACTCTAGGTCGCAGGGCAAACGAACTTCACGACCTAACATCAGGCAGGTTGGAGTCTGGCCGGTAGTTTCATTCACGGCCGAGCGGTAGGCCATTAGGAATAAATGAATGTGCTGGTCCCAATCTCTTTGATGTGCTGATACAACTTTTGACAGGTGTTTACCCATCGTTCGGTTCATTCTCTCGACCATTCCATCTGATTGAGGATGCAGGGGTGTCGTCTCTGGTCTTATTGGACACCAATCAATTTACAAACGTTTTGGAAAAGGGTCGACTCGAAGTTTCGCCCTTGGTCGGAGTGGATCTCCAAGGGAACACCAAATCGCTAAAGAATTCTTTAACAAGTACCTCTGCAACGGTAGCAGCTTCCTGATTTGGTATCGCATAGGCCTCAGTCCATTTTGTAAAATAATCCATGGCTACCAGGATATATTTATTTCCATCGTTTGTCTCTGGAAGTGGACCTGCAATGTCGATTGCTACTCTTTCCATAGGACTACCAACATTGTACTGTTTCATGGGTGCCCTCTTTTTACCAACTGGACCATTACTGGTTGCACACAGTTCACATTTCCGGCACCATCTTCTAACATCATCTTTACAGTTCACCCAATAGAACCGTTTCTCGAACCTTTTGCAGAGTCTTCGTAATACCAAAGTGTCCACCTGATGCACCGTCATGTAACTGACGCAATACTTCTGACACTTTACTTTTAGGTACAATCAACTGAAGCTTAGATTCCGTACCATCATCGTTCTCAAAGGTTCTATAAAGAAGATCATCTTTTAACACTAGGCAATTCCATTGCTCCAGTAACACTTGACTTCAGGACTACATGCACTGATGTCTATGCCAAGAGGGCCTTTTCACTTCGACGCATCCAATCCAATACTCTTTTTATACATGGATCATCTGCTTGAGCGTCTTGTAGCTGTTGAGGCTGCCATTGATCATTAATGACGGTGGTTCTCTCACGGGCAAAGTCTTTCTTCTAATTTAAGACAGTGATTACAATGTTCACTGCACGGCCTTCTCGAAAGCGCATCAGCATTTAAATGAACTCTTCCAGCCCTGTGTTCGATCTCGTAATCATATTCTTGTAATCGTTCTAACCATCTTGCCATCTGGCCCTCTGGATTAACGGAATTGTAGGAGCCATTTTAGAGCAGCATGATCCGTGCGAAGAAGAAACTTTCTGCCATACAAGTATTTATGAAAATGCTCGCAAGCCTTTACTACGCCTAGCAATTCTCTTCTGGTAACGCAATAGTTTCTTTCTGGTTTCGACAAGACTTTGCTAAAGTAAGCGATGACTTTCTCCTGCCCATCTTGGATTTGGGATAGAACAGCTCCTATTGCACTGTTGCTTGCATCGGTGTCCAACACAAATTTTCCTGCCTTCCTAGGGTAGCTTAAAATCGGTGCGCTGATCAGAGCCAATTGTAAGTGTTCGAAAGCTCTTTGGCACTCTTTCGCTCCATGTATATTCTTTGCCTTCTTCTGTCAACTTTGTTAATGGCTTGGAGATGTTGGCAAATCCTTTGACAAAACGTCGGTAATATGTACAAAGGCCAAGAAAACTTCTAATTTCGTGTTTGTCTCTTGGTACCAGGCCAATCCCTAATTGCTGCAAGTTTTTCAGGATCAGCTGTTACACCATTACTTGCTACAATATGTCCCAAGTACTTTACTTCTCGTCGAAACAAGTGACATTTCTCTCGGAACTTAACTTCAAATTTGCTGCCCGCAATCGTTGAAAGACTTCTGTCAAATTAGTGGCATGTTCATCGAAGGATCTTCCTACTACAATTACATCATCCAAATAAACCAGCATGTTTTCCATTGTTAGACCTCTTAAAACTGCCTCCATTAATCTTTCAAATGTGGCTGGGCATTACATAAACCAAAGGGCATAACTGTGAACTGCCAAAGCCCTAATCCTATCGAGAATGCGGTTTTCTCAACGATCAGCTGGCTCCATGTCTACTTGCCAATATCCACTTTTCAGATCGAGTGTGGAGAACCAACGAGAACCAGAAAGTGTATCCAAAGTATCGTCTATTCTGGGCAAAGGATAACTATCTTTTTTAGTTACCGCATTGAGCTGTCGGTAGTCAATACAAAAACGTGTTGAACCATCTTCTTCTTTTACTAGTACTACTGGTGATGTCCATTGGACTGTTTGATGGTTCAATTACCCCTTGTTTGCTCATATCTTTGATGATGTCTTCGGCTTCATCTCTTTTCGCAAATGGAAGTCGTCTAGGTTGTTGTCTGATTGGCTGAGCGTCTCCGGTATTAATTTTGTGCTTTACTATGCTTGTTTTGCCATTATCCTTCTTATCAACGGCAAAAACATCTTGAAATTCTATCAGCATAGACTTTACTTTTTTAGTTCGTTCATCATCAAGATCTTGGCACGTTTTAAATCATCGTCTCAACAAGCTCCTTGGATACTTAGATTTCGACGGTTTCTCATTAGTTTTTCATGGAACAAATCGAAGCCACGGGAACACACTGTCCGATCAAAGTTCTTTTTACTTAACTTAATAGCAGTTCCCTTTAAATTCATAACTCTTACAGGAACGACATCTCGAATTCTCACCAAAGCTTTTGCCGTTAGGAACTCGGCATTGTTCACATCTTCGACCATCCTTAAACTTCCCTCTCGGCAGTAACTATCAGGTCTGGCCATCAAAATTTTCTCACTATTACCGGGTATTGTTACGTCACAAGTAGTTATTAAGCTGATAACATCTTCTTTGTCTTCATGAAACGGCAACTCTTCACCACCGATCTCGAGAACTCCATCTTTGACATTCAATACGGCCCCAACTTTTTCGTAGCAAATCCATCCCCAATATGAACTCATCGGAGATCTCTGCAATTAATACTCTATGTTTCACTGTGGTTCTGGCCAATGGATACTGACATATTAGCCTCGCCATATGTATTTAATTATCTCACCAGTTGCTGTTCTAAGCTTTACTGTTGCAGGCGATAATTTAAGATGGTCTCGTACTACTTCTGGCCGTGCAATAGTTTCTTGTTGCACCTGTATCTACCAGAAACGATATACATTTATTATTAATACGACCCTCGATGTACAAGTTATGAATTCCACCGGAGGACGTAATGTTCACAGTTACTATGGGGGCTGTGTTTCTCGAGGTCGGCAGTTGCCCCTTAGTGTCGACCCGTTCTAGTTTTCCGACTGTTGTATCATTTTCTTGCAATTACGGCGAATGTGACCTACGTCACCACAATTCCAACATCTGGGCTCGCGTCTCTTCGGCATCGTGTTATGAACTATTTTTCGTACCATTTCTTCTAGACGTTCATCGTTTGGTTCGTCGCCTTCCTTCAATGGTTTCTTACTCGATGGCTCCGTGAAGTTTGACTAGCTGTTTCATGTTCTAAGGCAATAGCGAGCGCTTCATCTAGAACTTTCGGTCTTGCTAGTCGTAAAGCTTTCTGTAATTCACCTTCTTTAACCCATTGACGAAGGTATCTACGGCAATTTCTTCCAAAATGTTGTCTGGTACCTCCGATAAGCCAACCGCACTATACGGGCAACATCTGCTTCAAACTCTTGCAAATTCTCACTTGCTCGTTGAGTTCTACTTCTTAGTTGCGCCTTGTAGACTTGTTGTAGATGGGCATCTCCGTAACGTTTGTCTAGTCGAGTGAACAAGGTCTGGTAACATTTTTCTTGACCCTTAGGAATCGATCTTAGGATATCTGCAGCATCACCTCGTAAAGCAGCAGTCAAGGAAACAGCTTTTTCTTGTTCTGTCCAATGATTGGCTGTCGCAATAGCTTCAAATTGTCTAAGGTATCTGGACCAAGAGGACTTTCCATCAAATGGTGGCAATTTGAATCTCATATGATGTGCCATTTCGTCTCTAGGTGATTCTTCTTTTACTACCGGATCTAAAGCTAACCCTATTCATTGGTGGTAGCACTTTCGTGTTTAGTTATCATGCTCTCTAACTGTTTGATCTTCTCTTCTACCTTATCGAATGTTTTAGAGACTTCTTCAAATTTTTCATTGTTCTGAATACAAACTTCTTTAATTATTTGAGAAGTCTCATCGAATCTTCTAGATACATTTTCAAATTTCTCGTCATTTTGTCTAGCTATTTCTTTAATAATTTTAGACGTTTCATTGAATCTTTCAATCATTCTTTCGAGAAGATTCTTCAATTTTGTTAGAAGTTTCTTCAATCATTTGAGACGTTTCATCGAATCTTTTGGAAACAGTCTCGAATTTTCCATCAATTATTTTAGTTAAGACGGCTTCTTCTGCTGACTGGAACTGGAATGTCTCTGGGTCGTCTCCATTCTTGTTGAGAACAGTCTTCAGTCGCTCTTGGAGTATCTTCTTGGACCCGCTGCAGTCTTCATCGCGTTCTTCTAGTTGCTCACGCAACTGTTTCACTGAAAGTTCTACTAGCAGCATCTTTGGTCAAGCACACACGTACTTTTTTTTTAAATGTTCTTTCGTAACAAAGATCACTACCGAAATACGCGGATGTTCCCGACGAACAATACTTTTTAAAAGTTCAAAAGTCTTTTTTTTTTTTTAAATCACTGCTGCATTTATTTTCAAATCTCACACCGGACACCACTGTAACGTGATCAAATAAAACGAGCGGTTCGAATTTATATAAATATATTTATTTATAACTTTACAGTTCGTATTCTCATATCAACTAAACTAACTCCTAAGGTCGTTACATATATATACCTAAGTTACTATGTTCTAGAAAGTTCCCACCTCTAATTCGCGCACGTGGCCCATTGTTCTCTTGCCTTCGAGAGATCTAAGGATGATTCTGGAAGCCGTTTCGAGATGTAACCGTTATATGAGTCATGCCGAAAGCATGTTCGTAACAATATATATATATATATATATATATAATATATATATATATATATATATATATATATATATATATATATAATTAGTTATATATTAGTAATATTATATAGTTATATAATATAATAAATGCTTAATAAGGTTATTGTAGTCTAAATTTAAATACTTATTTAAATTGCTTAAGCAGGTCTTTTTAATTCAAATAAGTGCATGATCAGTAAGGAGTATTCACCCTCTAGCTCTTATGACTGCTTGCATCCTTCTCAAATTTTGGACATATCCTTGGAAAATTGCATTCCATTCATACTGTGCAGCTAGCCTACGTTGCTCTAGCGTATTTGAAAAGGGCAGTATTTGTCGTATGCGGCATTTAGGGATCCCACATGTGCTCTATTGGATTTAAATCCAGGCTAAACAGTGGCCAATCCAATCTTTGAATTTGAAATTTATTAAGATAATTACTTATTCTGGCAGCGGCATGTTGTCGAGCATACTCCTCCATTAACATGAATCTTTCATATCCAATGTAACCAACACATGGCAAAACATGATCTTGCAGGATTTTTTAAACGTAAAAGTCACCAGTCATTCATCCAATTATTTTCACAAGTGCTGTGCATACCCACCAACTAATACCTTCTAAAAGAATTATGCCACTACCTATAAAACTAATGGTCTAGGCGAGATTGCTGCTGGCGAATCGTTCTCCAACTCTTCTGAAGACGTGGTTTTGACAATCTGGCTTCCATAATACGATTCTCGTGTCATCAGTGAAAAAAACATTTTTTCAGTTTATGATATTTCACTGAATAAGTGTTCTTACAAATTCTGAACAACGAGCTTAACGATTTTGGAGAAGACGTAGAACTTTGGGGGGCCTCAGCTTTAAGTTTGCTTCTTTTAATCTTCATCTGTTGAAAACTGTTTTTGAACTCGTATGAACTTATCTAACATTTAATAGCTCATTTCTGAGGTACACTGATGTTAATGAAATATATCATGTAGAATTAAGAATCACAATACGGTTATCATTTGTGGTTGTACACCTTGGGCTTCCTTGACCAGGCCTTTGTACAAAATTTCCTGTATCGCGATACCTTTTTAAAGTATTACAAATAATAGAATAAACTAAAAATAACTGGAATTACTATAATTTTCCCTTTACGTGAAAAAGGTTTTTTATTATAAAACCTACGAATGACAATAAACGCTGAATAAATGTCAAAATAAACGTTAAAATATTTCAAACCAGTTGAGTACTTCAGCACATGATACTATGACTAAGAAGATAAGATATTGCGCATAAGTCGTGACGTCATTGGAGAGTTGCACGTTGGAAATGTCAGTTTTTTTAATATTTTTCTAAAGCTAAATAAAGAAGATAAAGAAGAGACAATAACATTTACCATGGAAAAGGAATATAATAACACGCTACCTTTCCTGGATGTTTTAATCTCTAAGAACGATACTGGATATGAGACTCAGGTGTATAGAAAACCAACACACATCAATAGATATTTAAATTTCAAATCAAATCACAATATTAATGTAAAAAAGGGAATAATTAAATCCTTATACGATAGAGCCAAAATTACTTGTTCTAATGAAAATTCGTTCTTGGAGGAGAAACATTTGTTAACATCTGTTTTATTAAAAAATGATTATCCTTTATCGTTTATAAATAAGGAATTTTCAACAATCGATCGAATAGAACAGAACAACTTAGAACGAGATCCTACAGCATACACAAGGAATAATATGAGGAAAATAACAATACCGTACATAAAAGGACTATCAGAAAAACTTAAAAGGATAGGAAATAAATTCAACATTTCAACAACATTCAAAACAACAAACACGTTGAGATCTATTTTGTCCAAAACCAAACCTAACAATGAACAAGAAAGGACAAAGAATTGCATTTATAAAATACCTTGTGAATGCGATCAGTTTTATTTAGGTGAATCATCAAGGCCATTAAATGTTAGAATAAGTGAACATCAATCTTATATTAAAAATAGAGAATTTGATAGATCTCAAATCTGTAAACACGCATGGGATAATGAACATAGGGTTCAATGGAATAATTCAAATGTAGTCCTAAAAGAAACGGATGGTAAAAAAAGAAAAATCAAAGAAGCGGCTCTAATTATGCTAAATGAGGCCAATTGTGTCGCAAATTCCTCGGCAGAATGTAGTAGGATCTGGTTACCAATATTGAAAGAGGAAGTTATTAATAAGAAAATACCAGTATTAGTAAGTCAGTAACATATAGAGGATACATCATTTATGTTTTTTAAATAACGTAACATATAAAATCAGAATTTTGATGTTTGTTGAAGGTAAACTAAATTCACGAACAAATACTTACAATGTCGGGATAGTATTATGAGGTTTTTTTTCCTGGTTTTTCCCTCATAATTTACTATGGAATCACTAACAGGAGAATTTTACTGTCATCATGTCATGTGTTTGTCTTTTTAAAGACGAATTACATGCTATGATTTTTTTCTGACGGATATTCTCAAGTTAAAGTTGATTTCATGTAATCGAATGAACTATCTTATAAGTAAAGTCGTCCCAGGAGCGCAACTCAACAATATTGGCAATATCATTTTAAAGTCGTCTACTTTAAAATGCATAATGTATGTCTGAATTGTCAATATAAATGAGTCAGATAAAATTAAATTATTAGAAGAATTTTTCACTATGTAACAAAAAACAAAATTTGTTTAATTTACTGTTTGTATTTTGAGAACGATTTCCGAAGTGGAAATTGAAACGTCAATAAACGTATTTTTATTTTTAATTGTGGCTTATTCCCAGTTTAATAGTAGTCAGTTTTCTGTATATATCAATAAATAATCTTAAATAAATAGTTTGGAGATATCTTTATGTGTACGATTATTGTAATTATTAAACCTCTTAACTTATTTTCGTCTAGAAATTTCATCACAGATTGCATACAAATCCCATATAACTTGAACAAAAATTCAAATTCTACCCTCCAATGACGGCATGCGCGAACACGACCGATTTTCTGCTACGGGAAGATCATATCTTGTTAGTTATTGTATCATGCATCAGCATACTATATAAGTATCATCAATAATCCATTTTTTTTTAAATAATATATTTATTGACTACAAAAAAAATTGGAAAATTCCAAAATATTCGATATTTTTGTCCATGAGTATATTTACTTAACATAAAAATATCACACGAATTAAGCTTCAAAATAATATATTTATGCCTCATAGAGTTGTATTAGTGACGTAATTAAATTGTTTGGTATACTTAAAATTTATGCTTGTAATTTTTTTGCGAAATCTTAGCAATATTCATAATATTGGCAACATCCAGCAAGTTAGTAAGACATAATGACAATTCACAAAATATATTTGTTTTGTGAATTTCCTTAATAGTTATTAGAAATAATTTTTAAGAATAAAAACTTTCAATTTTTGTTATAAACTTGATGGCCGAAATGTAATATAAATTAGGCTGGAACTTTTAGCTCGATTCTTTCGAACCAATCACCGCGAATAATAAGACGAGCTTAGGAGTCCCGTATTCCTTGCGACAGATATTGATGGGAGATGATTAGCTTTATTGTAATTAGGTTTTTTGTCACTCCCTGTTCGCTGTCTACAGACGGTGACAGAACGATCTCTGGAGACTTTTTTCTATAACGTATTTGATGATTTATGATGGTTAATATCTGATTTGTAGAAATTTTATCTCGTTCTTTTTGTACGTCGTCTAGACCAATAATTAATCGAAAAAAAAGTAGGACAAAAAAATAAAGAAACAGAATAATGCTTTAGAAATATTCAACACCGAAACAAATTATTTATTTCATTTACTTATTTGTATAAATGTTCATAAAAACAATAAAGCAAAGTCGGTAAATCGTTTAAAAAATATAATGCGATAAATATTTTAGGACCGTCTCAGAGACCTAAAACAGTGACTTTATAATTATACGGACGTTGGTAAATAACATTTAAATAAATAATTATAGCTGATAAGCTAATTGTCTGCAATTAACAATTAATTTTTTTATTTTAGTTTATTTCATTTTGGTTTTGTTTAATCAAGTTTTCTATTAATGTTGCAAACGTAGTTTGATTTTAATTTCTGACTTGGCGAAAAAAATTTTTCGGAAAAATTTTTTTAGGAACATGTTTTACATTTAGTTTTTAAGGTACGTAACATATTCAATACACTAAGACTTTTTCACAAGGATAAAAATAATAGGGAAAAAATCATGGATGCCTAAATTCCTCAGCGAAATACCTATTCAATATGCCACACATGGTATATTTGTTTTTAAATTAAAAAAATAGAGTATTGGACCAAATTTAAACCGTTAAATAATAATATACAGTCGATCCGCCGGATCTTTGCACATCGTCATTATTCTTATTATAGGAAATAAATCAAAACATGTGAGTCAAACGTATGTCGGCTATAAGAATTATTATAAAAATTAGAAAATGGCTAATATTACAATTGACGTTTTTTACTTCTTTTTTATTTCATTTATTGCATTTGGAAAACTGGGTACGTATACATTTATGAACGTGATTTTCCAATTTTGGAAACCTATAGGTTGTCCAATAACATCTACAGTAAATAAATATTTAAACCATAGTTATCAGAAATTAAAGTATTTTTATTGAATATAAGCAAATATATGGTGCTGACATATCGTCAGATGATGTTCCTGTTGTTGGTAAATATCGGTTTAGATTTAAGAAGGTTACAAAAAGAATAGTAACAAAAATGCGATATGAGAAGACTAAAATGTAAGTAAACAAAAGAGACGTTTTTAAAGATCAGAGAAGAATATCTAATAGAATTAAAGAGAAAAAGAACAGTCAGATGAATGACAAGATACTGCAACTCATGGAAAAAAGAAAAAATCAAAGAACAACAAAAGAATGTACAACAATATTCACAGACAAATAAGAACACAAATACGAAAGGCCAAAGAAAATTGGTTAAAATCACAGTGTGAAGAAATATATTTATTGGAAGAAAAACACGATACGTTTAAAATGCATAAACAAGCAGCTGATCTTTAGAAATTAAATACAGCTAACAAACTGCGAGATCAACAGAGAAACATCGTCACAGATAAAAATCAAGAAATTTGCATATGGACCAAGTGTCGTCTTCGGAATTAGTTAGCATAGGAATAAATGATACGATGATTGCAACTTGGTGCATTTCCTATAGTTACTAATATGCTATGATCTAACATTGCGCAATATTGCACAATATTGCGATGTTTAAAAATATTTCATATTGTCCGTTGACGTAGTTTTAGCTATATTTAAATGATTAATGTCAATTTAGAGGTTAAAAAAATATATTATTCGTTATTAGCTAATACATGAATTTTTACCTTAATAAATTGAACACGAAGGTAAGGGTTAGTCGTTATAACAACTGTTTGTTCAAAAATATGTATATTTAAAGTATGAAAAAGGATTGATTATTTAAATCAAACGAAAATAATTTATAAAAATATTACAAACTCTGTCAAAACAAAATTTCCAATTGTCATGTCAATTGTCAGTAGACGAATCAATCAGAGATCATTGTTCTATGGCTGTCTTTGTTCAATGCATGGTGTTGTGTATGGACAGGCGGTTTAAGTTAATAGTTTTAGTTTCTGTGAGTAGGAAAGAGACGTAGCATAAAAAATATATCGTGAATAATGTCATGCATGTGTAAAGATCCGGCGGACCGACTGTATACACATGCAATGGCTTTATACCATTATCTTATTTAAACCCCATTGTCTTCTTTAAAAAAATTTTGGAGTGATTCTTATTCTGACTTACGGGTCAAACTAAAACAACCTAAAATATCCGAGAAATGTGTTTCCCTTTTAACAAAAATAGACGATTTGCTGTTTTGCTGGCTTTTATAAAAATTGCCCAGATTCTGATAATGACGTTTTTTATGTTTGTCTGGCCACACTGTATCCAATATATATATATATATATATATAATATATATATATATATATATATATATATTATGTATATATATATATATTTATTATATATATATATATATTAAATATATATATATATATATATATATATATATATATATATATATATATATATATATACAGATTGAACCAAATTAAAACGGAACATACAATTTAATACATGTCTGTTTGAACTGCATTTGAAATAGTGGACCAATATAAAACTTGGACAAAAATAAATCCATACCTGGGTATAGACATTGTATAAAATATCGTTCAACTATCTGTCTCGTAACAATGTTGTTTGCGTAAGACGGGTTTGTCTAAGCAAGCGATAATAGTTCAGGAAATGAAGGTCGAAAAAAGTTAAAACTTCGCAATTTTTTCGTCCTGCATTTATCCAGTTGAAATTTTAACAGAAGGTAGGTGATAGCCCAAGGATCAAAATCTATATCGAACCGAAGTGCGCTGAAGGGTTTTATGGGTGAAAACTACCCCTAATTGTCAAAAATTATAAAATAACATATTAAACCTGAATATGGGTAAGATTTGGTTTGAATTAGTTAAATAATGATTATTTTATACTTTTGAATAGAGTTCCATCATATTTCAACCCTTAAAAAGCAACCCTTGTTAGAGATTAATGTAAAAAAATTACTAATTCTAAAAAAATGATTTCGTCTTGGATCGATTTGGATAAAAATTTGGATTTAAGCTCAATTCACCCGCTGCTTTATAGTTTATGTCATGTCGACGAACCCTGATTGTTCTTAGGGGTGAAAACTACCCCTAATTGTCAAAAATTATAAAATAACATATTAAACCTGAATATGGGTAAAATTTGGTTTGAATTAATTAAATAATGATAGTTTCGTGCTTTTGAATAAAGTTCCATCATATATCAACCCTTAAAAAGCGACCCTTATTAGAGATTAATATAGAAAAATTAGTAATGCGAAGAAAATGATTTCACCTTGGAACGATTTGCATACAAATTTGGAATTAAGCTCAACTCACCCTCTGCTTTATAGTTTATGTCATGCCGATGAACCCTGATTGTTCTTAGGGCTGAAAACTACCCCTAATTTTCAAAAATTGTAAAATAATATTACAAATCTTAAGATGAGTGAAATTTGGTTTGGATTAGTTAAATAGTGATTTTTTTATACTTTAAAATACAAATTCATACATTTTCAACCCTTAAAAATCAATTGTTATGAGTGCTATAGGTGAAAACAATTTTTTGCCAAAATTTTGCAACTTTTCAACTTTTGAAAATCACCCTTTACAACATTGCAGTTTTTATAAACTAATTTATAAGATATAAATTGAAAAAAGTAGAATTAAATACAAAAAAATTTATCAACATAAAAAGGCACCATAATTATATTCTTATACATTTACATAAATAGTTGGAAATATTTACATTTATAGGTAAAACAATTATAATATTAATTTTATTCGTCATCAATTACATCTTCATCGTGATCTATGTCATCCTCATCTTCTTCAATTATTGGTGGACTGTTATTGCACCCTTCACCTGAGCACCCAGAACAAGTAGAGTTACAGTATAAACCAACTTTTCTGCACCCACATGAAACGCCGCATCCTTTTTTGCATTGGCAAAAAGTAATTTTCAAAAGTACATCGGGTGCAGGTTGTTTGTTCATGCGTACGGGTAATAACAAACCATCTTTGGAATACCATCCCCAATCTGTTGCTCTGATATTTTTATTGCCAAGCCATAGACACATGAGCAGATGTTTTATTCTGTTGTATGGGATTTCAAAATAAGAACGCTTACAATTTCGAATGTATAACGCCCCACTAGCTAATATACCGGTTTTGTAGATTATTATGCTCCGAAATGTACTGTACTATACTAATGGAATTTTCCGGAAAAAAATTAACTGGTTTTTTTAACGTATTTCCTTTAATTTTTAACGATAGAGTGTTTCTTCAAAAACGATTTGTAGAGGTTTTTAAGAGCTACAAGGATCTGTGAATTAAATCTTTTTGGAACCCTTGGTTTTTAAATGGGGTGAGTTTAAAGGGCCCGAAAAAGATGGTGCTTGATCTTAAATCGATGCTTTAAACGGCTATATCTCGCCAAATATTCATTGTACAACAAATCTAAATAAAGGATAATTTTAGTCATTAAAAAAGCTACAATTTGGTAATTTTTATTTTTTTCATATATTCAGTATTTTCGGGCATATTTAAAAAAAGAAGGGTAAAAAATATGAAATTGTAAATCGTTTCTCGCTTTAAGCTGTACTTTTTCTAAAACTAAGCATTTCAAATGGGTCAAACTTCTTGGACGTATTAACAATACATGTACAAAGGGAATTGCAGAAGGGTGAAGATCGATTTTAATTATGGGGGTGGTTAGGGGGTTGTTTTCATCGATTTTTTCGTAAAAAATGAGGTATTGACCTTATTTTCATCATAACTCACTCAATTTTTGAGCTAAAGTCTTTTTTTATGATAGGTCTGTTTATGCTCTTTAAAAAAGGTTTTGTGAGTTTTCTTCCAAAAATGCATCATTTTCCCGATATCTGACTTTGAATCTTTCAAATTTGGCATTTGAAGAAAACCGCTGAACATTGATAGGCCGTATTTCGGTTCCTATTATATCGCAAAAACATTTTAAAAAATGAATTGTATTTGTCTTTTTAAAAGCTACAAATTTGTTCTCTACAATTTTTTTGATAAAATGCACCATTTTCGAGTTATTCGCGAAAAATCGATTAAAAACGTGGATTTTTTTCGTCTAAAAGTTGTTACTTTCAATCGCGAATAACTTGAAAAATATCATTTTATAAAAAAAATGTATAGCACATTTTTTGTCTAGAATCACTTTTTTAATCGAAACCTGTAGTTAAAACGTAAAAAAAATTTTCACCCCGGAGATGGGGTGGCAACCACCCCCTAGGCTTTGGCGCACTTTGGTTCGATATAGATTTTGATCCTTAGGCTATTACCTACCTTCTGTTAAATTTCAAGTCAACCCACGCAGCACGAAAAAATTGCGAGGTGAAATGCTTCATTTCCTGGACTATAACTGGTTTGACAGCATATTAAAATCGTAGATTTATGTGTAGCTTTCAATTTCAGTTCAGAATCCAGCAGCTCGCTGAAGTATTGGATTTTTATAATATAATTATTTGACAATCTTTTGTTGGCCAACCAAATACAGCAGAATTGAGCCGAAATACATTATATTCCTATGTTCCGAATTTATTTCGTTCAATCTGTATATATATATATATATATATAATATATATATAATATATATATATATATAGATATAATATATATATATATATATATATAGAGCGAGAGAGAGAGAGAGAGAGAAAAGGAGTACGACCGTCAATCCAATATAAAGGATCACTCGAAGAGTGGTGGGTTTTTCGGTCAAAAGGTGGTCAAAAAGAGAAACATCCATAGAAAAGTTATTATAAGTGTATTACCTCAAAAAGACATGTAGCATTCAATGATTTAAACTGTATAAAGAAGCTTACGACAATGGACAGTATGGACACTAAATGATTATGTTGTATAAATCATTTAATTAAAACTAAATACAGTTTACAAATTAACTCAAACTTAGCACAGCAAAAGACCATGTGGTAATTGTAAAGGGTTTCCCAATAAGGACGTCCTGTTTTTGAAATGTCATAGCGGTCATTTTGAAAATGATAGAACTGTCACTTGTTGACGTTTATATTTAGTATACTCTAACAAATTACCATGGCAAGATATACGCTTGAATAACGTTTGGAAATTATCCTAAAATTTTGTTAATAAATAAATAATAAAAGTAAAATTTTAATCGTTCTTTTGTGAATACCTATCGTGCATTACGTGAAAGTTATGGACCAAATCATCGTCCTGATGTGCGTGTAATTCGTCGAATCGTAAAAAAGTTTGAACGTGAATTTACTCTGCACGATACGAAACCACCAACTAGACGCCGAAATGCAAGAACTCAGGACAATATTGCTGCTGTAAGAGCCAGTGTAGCGGAGAATGCAAATGTGTCCGTAAATCGTCGTTCTCAAGAACTTGGACTCACCAGAATGACAACTTGGCAAATTCTGAGAAAAGATTTAGGCCTACACCCTTACAAGATTGTTCTGACTCAAGAACTGAAGCCACTTGACCATCATAAGCGTCGTTTGTTCGCCGATTGGGCTCTAGACAAACTCGAAAATGATGGCGACTTTTTTAAAAAAATAATCTTTTCCAATGAAGCTCATTTTTGGTTAAACGGCTTTGTGGATATGCAAAATTGTCATCTTTAGAGTGAAAATAATCCACATAAGATTCTTAAGAAGCCTTTGCATCCAAAAAAGTCACTGTCTGGTGTGGTTTATGGCATGGTGGCATCATCGGACCTTATTTTTTCGAACATGGTGTAACAGTCAACGGTGAAAGGTATCGAACGATGATAACGGATTTTTTGTGGCCTCAGTTGGATGAAATGGATTTGGATGGCATGTTTTTCAAACAGGACGGTGCCACATGTCACACTACTGCCCCAACCATTGATTTATTGAAGGAAAAGTTCCCGGAAACATTGATTTCTCTTGATGCCAGAGATCCCAGGAGAATTCAGCAACTTCGACCAGATGCTTGGCCTTCAAGAAGCTGCGATTTAACACCGTTGGATTATTTTTTATGGTGCTATGTTAAGTCATTGGTCTATGTAAATAAACCACAATCTATTGAAGACTTGAAGAGGAACATAGAGCATACCATTCGTGAGATTAATGCGGATATTTTGCATAAAGTGACCGAAAAATTGGGTTCATGGGATTCGCTCCTGCAAACGTAGTCGCAGTGGACATTTGAATGATGTGTTATTCGGAACATAATTGTTATCTATTATATTTTGCAATAAAACAATTTTTTTTTATTTACAGCAATTTTTGCCGTTTTCGTTTAAAAAAAACATCAGGACATTCTTATTGGGAAACCCTTTATATGTATACAAAAATTATGTAAAAAGCTTAAGTAAAAAACATTAATTTGCAAAAAACTAACAAGATCATAAGATGCACTTCCAACAGTATATTATTAGTTAAATTTAATTAGTTAACTTTGGTAACATTATTAAATGATTAAAAATCAAATATAATAATATTTAAAAGTATAATGAGGTTACCACTCTTAGCTTCTAATCGCTGCCGATAAATGGAAGAAACAAGTAGAAACCCAAGTCAACAATGAGCAAAGACAGTGGCCTTGAGGTCAAAATATGACAGAACAGCAAGGCGAATTACCAACCTCTAGTGCAATAGATATGCAATGTGCAATGCGCAATAAAATAAATTTACCGCTCTATTGTACTAGAGGTTGGTAATTCGCCTTGCTGTTCTGTTATATTTTGACCTCAAGTCCAATGTCTATTTACGTTGATGGCTTAGGTTTCTACTTGTTGCTTTCATTTTATCGGCAGCAGCTAAGAAACTAAGGAGTGGTAACCTCATTATACTTTTAAATATTATTATATTTCAATCTTATTGTTATCATTTTAATATTGTTAACTAAAGTTAAAGTTAAATTTAGTCAATAACATATTATTGGTAGTGCATTTTATGATTTGTAAGTTCTCTGCAATTAATGTATTTTACTTAAGCTCACATGGTCTTTTTATGTGAAAATATTTGAGTTAACTTGTAAACTGTATTTAGTTTTAATCAATTGTTTATACAACATACTCATTTAATAGCTATTGTCATAAGCTTCTTTACATATTTAATATCATTGACTGCTACATAAATCTTTTTGAGGTAACACACTTATAATATCTTTTCTATTGATGGTTAGATTTTTTCATATAGTCCTTTTTAAAACATCTTCGTTTTTGAATTATCTTCAATAAATAGATGAAAGTACCCACCTTCTTTGTCTTTTTTCTCTCCACCTTTTTGACCGAAAAACCCACCACTCTTCGAGTGTGATATATTATATATATATATATATATATATATATATATACAATTTTAGGCTAGTACGTATTAGCCGTAGCGGTTAGTACAATTGACCTAGGGCTAAGATTAATACTATTACAGTAATTAAAATTATACGAGCAGTCAAGAGTCTTCTAGGGTTGAACCACGTCGATTATCATTGCGCCGAGCTTTCTGCATTCTCTTCGATGTCTTCTTCAAGGCTTCCGAGGATTCATCTCCCGAACCTCCAGACATTACTTACATTGATTACTAATAAATGCATTACTGGTGCTGTGGTTTGGGGAAGGGTTATTTATACCATGATGGTGACGTGATTTAAGCGGAGAGTGACGTAAGGTTAGCGTGGGAATTCGCGATGACATTTCTGACAGATAAGGTCGATTCAGACACATCAGTCACGTCTCTTTACAGTCCTGGTGCCAAACCGAACAATCCGTCATACAAAATATTCTTTAATGGAAATATGGCGCCGGCATTCACATTCATCAGGCGACGAACAGTTTCCCAGCTGTCAGATAATTAATAGTTCTGTGACCAAAGAGGACCGGTTCGGCGCCGAGACTGTAGCGGGACTGATGTCTCTGAGTCGACCCTCAGATGCCAGGTCTTCAAGTGTAAGGTAACTGCATGTCGTCATCTCTTTTATTGAGACAATTTAGCCTTTTTTTAATTTCTATGGCTTTTCGGATAATTCTGGTTTATAGAAGCGGATAAGGGCTACGGTTCTCGAAATTTTCTAAATCAATTTTGTATGCTGTATAAAGATAGGGTTGACCTAGAACTGAAATTGAGTCTTAATTGGGAGCCCCTATAAAGGATCGGGGGCAGTCTGCACAAAGACACAAATACAAATGAACAACATGGTGTTTACGAAATTCCTTATGCAGACTGACCCCATTCCTATATAAGCCAAATAAGTCGTAGAATCTAAAATAGGATTTACGAACATTCCATTTCATCTCACGTGTTCCATGGACGATAACTTATTCTCTCTCTACTCCTCTTAGTTTAATTACTGCCATTTGTTTTTTCATTTTGCTTAAGTTTCCTTTTCCATTTTTTCCTGTTTTCTTGTAGAGCACTTTCAAAATTTTCCTTTAAACTCTTCTAATTCCATCTTTTGCACATTCTTAATATCCTTTATTCTAGTTTCTATTTCTTGCATATCTTCTTGTAACGCGTTTTCAAATTTTGTTTCTAATTTCCCTAGTTCTTTTTTCTGTCAATTTCGTATCTCCTTCATTGTATTTTAGATATCTTTAATCTCTGTCTCTGGTTTTGCATTCTTTGGGGTTATTTCTTCTATCTGTTGTATCAGTTCTTTCTTTATCCCCTGAACACATCCTTTAATTTCCTGTTCATAGTTTCCAAACGCTGCTCTATAGTCCTGTTATTTAGTTCTATTGCTTGTCTTGTTTCCCGTTGGTTTTCTTTCATTGTCTGTTTTGTTTCTTGTTGATTTTTATGCATTTTTTGTGACTGAAGTTGCATTAGTTGTAATATTTTATCTATTCGTGATGATTTTTTTTTCTCCTCAACTATTGTAATATTTCCTTCATTATCCCATCCTTCTTCCAAAATTGTTTCATCTTCTCCGTTATCCTCCTTCCTTTCTTGAATTAAATCTTTTGATCAAAATATTCCTATCTTTTCTAAAGCAATTGTTAAATATATGTTGTTAATAAAGAAAAACTAACGAATTTTAAAAACTATCTTTATGATGATGAGTTGTTCAAATCCTTGTTCCTTGTAGCCTACACTACCTTAAAATAAGTTATTGCGAGCCTATCGTCTATAATGATCTCCTTCAAATGCACTTATCGTACAAATGATGCTAGCCTTTTCTCCTTTCGATAACTGAATCTCTCGTTCCTGCCTGAACAGTGACTCTTGGAATATAAGTAGAAAAGTATAACTTCCAATATTTTACTAGATCAGCTTCCTTCAGATACACTTACTCCATTTAAACTCACAAACATTCACTTCTACTGTTTACTACCACTGGGGAACCACCAGAGAACAACGACTGTTCCCTTGCACCCTTGGAAAAACAACTGATTATCTTTTCTCCCTTAAAAATCTAGCTAAACTCTCATTCCTCATACCTATCCCACTTCTTTCAATCTCCGCCAATTAAAGTTCGTCACATTCATCCCCATCTACAATTTAGATAACAAACAATAATTTTACATACAATTATAAATTTCCTAAAAACTATCAACATGCTAATTGGTTTCTACAAATTCTTAAGAACTAACGGAGAATTATATTTTCCAAATATTTCTATTTCATTGTCTTACTCACTGTATCGACGTACAGGTCTATTTGGAAAACCTACTCGCATTGTTCACGATTTCACTACGTTCACTCACGTCAATCGAATATTTTACAATATAATTGTTCAAATATATATGTATATAGATATATATATATATAGTATATATATATATATATTTATATATATATATATATATATATATATATATATATATAGTTTATCTGAGCTATAATAAAGAGCATAATAGGTATATGGGATGCCCTGTTTTACCAAATTTGTGTTACCTGCTTGATTAGAACCAAAATTTTCGTTGATATTAGTGTACGTGTTAATAATTGGTTTCTTAATATATATATATATATATATATATATATATATATATATATATATATATATATATATATATATATATATATTAAGAAACCAATTATTAACACGTACACTAATATCAACGAAAATTTTGGTTCTAATCAAGCAGGTAACACAAATTTGTTAAAACAGGGCATCCCATATACCTATTATGCTCTTTATTAAAGCTCAGATAAACTCTACCTCAAACCCGATTTTGCACAAGTCGTTAAGCGATTGACATGTCAGTTAAGCTTGAATAGAGCTCCAACCGCCCGTAATTTAATGCAAATATGTACAAATTTAAATTAAATCCAGGCCCATCGACTTCTTTGTTTCAACTCAAATACCTACATGACTCTAAACGCGAATAACATGAATAGAGAAAATCCCCGCGTCTGGCGAAATTCACTTTCCCGGGTTGGTATTGTCATAAATAGAGTTGCGCCCCCATTCAGTAATGAATATATGTCCGAGGGCCATCCCGCGCACCATAATGAATATCAAATGCACATACCTTCACAAATTTGATTCATACAATGTACGATTCCTATGTCCCTTTAGTCTACAAGCAATAATTTATAAACAACATGTTCGGAATATTGATTTACGACGGAACTGGAGATATACAGGTTCATCAATACGACAGAACACCGATGTTACACGGTTTAGCCAATGGCTTGTTGTCTTAGTGACCACCGATATACCTTTAAAATTTTGTCTATAAATGTCAAGTTTGATGTAATATATTTTTGGCTTATATTTGTTTTAAATTAATGTAATAATAGTTACTTAGAAATATAACGAATATATTGGAAATTTTGGACTGGGAAGTAGAAACCACAGGGAGATATACTCGCAAATTTCCGCAGCAAAGAAAAACTATTCTGCTTAAAAATATTCTACAAGAAAAAGATGCAGAGAATTGACGTGGCACAGCCCAGACGACAAAGTAAAAAATGAAATTGACTTTATACTCTCTTACTTCAAAAATATTGCTAGATATGTTACTGTATTAAATTCTGTCAACACTGGTAGTGATCATCGATTAGTTAGTAGGGTGCGAATAGAAGTAAATACGAAATTCGATAGAAGAAAATTATTAACACAGGATAAATTACCAAACAGAAGTACTCGAAATGAATCAAGAGGAATATCAAAGTTAACTAAAAAAGAGAGTAGGACCGCTACCAGTATTCAACACGAAAGATAATAATAAAATACCGCAAAAATTAACGAATGACATAACATCAACTACAAAAAAGATCTGTGGTAAAAATAAAAATCCGAGAAAAACGATATTAAAACATACAACACTGGATTTAATGGAAGAAAAAAGAAGAACATCGAAAGAATCACCAGAGTATAAGGCTATCAACAATAAAGTTAAAAAGAGCATAAAGTCAGACTTGCGAGCCTATCAAACAAAACAAATATTGCAAACCATCGAAAACAATAGAAACATGAGAGTATTGAAACCAAATTTAACTAAAGAAAAATCAAAGATAACTAAAATCAAAAACCAACACTGAATACGGTGATGGAAAAACTCAAATAATCAAGGAAATAAAAACGTTCTATGAGAATCTGTAAACATCTACTACACAGAACCCCGGAACAGACCATAAAACAATTCTAAACGTCGGTTTGGAAACTCTTCCTATAATAACTTCTACGGAAATTAGACATGCCTTACAGCAAATAAAGAATAAAAAAAGTCCTGGCGAGAATTGTATAGTCTGAAATGTTGAAAATGGGCAGCAACATCGTTGTAGAGGTTGTAGAAGTTTTGTTGAATAAGGCCGTTTGCACATGGGTCGATCGAAGGCACGCATCTAAGTTCATTCGTCGTGCTCGTCTTGTACGAACCCTGCTGCACAAGCGATTGTTCACCGCACACTAGTCGATTCAGTTTGCTGTTTGCTCACATCTGCCAACCAGGAAGAACGCATTTTTTATATATCCATATTGGCATATTCTTTCATTGTATAATTATACAATTGAGGGTATTTTTACACTTCCCCAACGAATTTTATATTAAACACCTAGAAACAGAAATTCAATGTTTTCAGAATTTTATATTACAAACAATATATTTCTACAAAGCTAGTAGTACTACAAACAACGAACATAATATTCGTCGATCTTAAAAAAATTATTTTAGGGCAAAAAACAATAAAAAACGAAGAAAGCAAATACAATAATCTTATCCCCATGACTGAAAACGTGCGTCTCACTCGAACTTTCTCGTGCGCTACCAATCGCATGTGACGAGAGTCGTACAAGACGAGGAGATTGCAGAGACACTTATACAAATTGCTAACAAGAATAATAACCAACAGCATAACACAAAAAACATTGATTTATAACAAGCGGTTGAACAAGCGCGATTTAGAAAAAGGTTTGTAGGTACTAACGATTACTTACAAACCATCAGAACACTGGTAGAAAAAAGCCACAGAATATAATGTGCCTCTACATATGGCATTTATTAACTTTCACAAGGCTTTTGATAGTATTGAAACTTGGTCCTTTTTGTCAGCCCTGAGGGATGTTCGAATAGACTCACGGTACACTACACTTATTAAAACAATTATGAATAGGCTACATTTAGCATTAAAATCATTGAAGACGAAAAAACTGAAAAAATGCGATTTGCTAAAGGTATTAGACAAGGTGATACAATTTCACCAAAGCTTTTACCTTAGCATTGGAAAATGTATTCAAACAGCTCGACTGGAAGCAAAAAGGTCTAAACATTGATGGTGTACGTTGAGTCATTTGAGTTTGGGACTACATAGTATATTTATTACAGATATCAAGGAACTGAAGAAATGCTCAAGGAATTAAATCAGCAGTCAAATAAAATAGGTCTTAAAATGAACCTTCCGAAAACAAAAATATTAAGTAATTTACAAACTAATATTGTATTGACAAGTCAGTCTTGAAAATGTAGACCACTATATATATCTTGGACATACCATTAAAATCGACAAAGAAAACCAAATAGCCGAAATAAAAAGACGCATACAATTGTCTTGTGTAGCTTTCGGCAAGTTAAGCTTTATCTTGAAGAATAAAGATATACCAATGTGTCTAAAACGTAGAGTTTATGACAAATGTATCTTGCCTGTAACTACATATGGACTGGAGACCATGGCCTTTACAAAGAAAACCTTAGAGCAGCTCAGTACAACCCAAAGAGCGATGGAGAGGGCCATGCTAGGGATTAGTTTGAGAGACAGGATTCGAAATATCGACATTCGTGAAAGAACAAAGATTACTGATGTCGCAGAACGTATAGCAAGGCTCAAGTGGCAATGGGTCGGACATGTTGCCCGAGATAATCCCGAAAAATGGACATAGAGATTAACAAACTGGAGACCAAGAGAGAACAGGCGAGGAGTAGGCAGACCACAGAAGAGGTGGGCAGATGATATCAAACAAGTCGCGGGCAAGCAGTGGATGAGAATTGCCAAGAGTAGAAATCAATGGAAGCAAATGGAAGAGGCCTATGTCCAGCAGTGGACGAATACAGGCTGAAGAAAAAGAAGAAGAAGAAGATTTTGAAAAATCTAAAATCTTAGATCAATCTATTAGTTTTACGGTAATATAATATTTAACAAAATGTTCAACAACATCCAGTATATGCTCACTTACTATATCAATCAAAAAATAATTACACTAAAATAGTTTTTTAAATAATCTTTGTATTAGTAAATGTTTTGACGCAATAATGATATTTGAATCAGTTATTTATGAAAACATAAGTAAGTCATAAAATTTAAATTTGATAGGAGAAACAAAAACCGTTTTCCAGGAGATTAGATCTTATAAATAATTTTAAATATATAAAATACTGTCAATAGGGTTTAAATGAAACATGACAAGGGTAAAATTACAAAATTTTAAATCTTAGTTTAAGAATAATTTTTCAATTAAATGCTATGTCTTGGTATGATTCATAAATAAACATAGTTGTTGATATATATTTTTTATCTAAAACATAAAAATAAGCTATTAAACGTGAAAAAAATAACAAGAAAAACTATTGTCAGAAAACATTTATGAGCTTTTATAAACTTAAATTATATGTGATGATGTAAAAAACTATTCCCTATCGGCGAGTTGGCCAGTCTTTTAACGTATTATAAAATTCTTTGTGCTCTTCTGGTAAGTACTTAAGTGTCTTCCGCTTAGCCCATTTTCTCTTTCAAAATGGGACACTTCGATTGATAAACTTGAGTTGTGGGTAGTTGAACATCACACTGCCCTGGCCTTTATAAATAAACGTACTCCATTATATAGCTCCACCAATAAAATAACTAACGCTAACAGTACCTTTAGATTTTGAGTCATATACAAATTCGTTGTATTCTGAAATTTTACAAGGTTCTTCTCTTTGTGGTTTCTTAGCAATACATTTAATAGAATTGGTAACTTTTTTGTAGAGAGTGTGCCACCGTTTTTGAAAATCAAGAATATATAAAACAAAAATTATAACTAACGGAAACATCAAGAAATAATAAGTGATTGTCTTAAAATTGGTGAAGTATGTAACTAAAGGAAATAAAATAGATAGCTCTCTAAAATATATAAAATAAGTATAATGGTTCTTTTTTCTTCTTTCTTCTATTTATTTGCTTGGATACTCGTGCATCTGCCAACGCACTTGGTAGTGTTGCAGCTCGTCTTGCTCTAAGCAATGCTGCATCACAAAAAAACAAATTTTTCACAAATAATGTTAAATGTCCACTAAACCAACACAGTAAAGAGCTTTATTTTTACAAACTTTTAACTAAAAAATTAATTTTTTATAAGGATGCTTTAGATAATTATTTAAAATAAACTTAATATTCTTTGCACAAACTAGTTCGGTGGTATGGCCACCATGGTATGCTTATGACGGCCAAGCGTCTAATTCGAGTATAATGATAAAAAATTAGAGAGCGGAGTATACGAAACACAGCGTATATATATATAATATAAATATATATATATATATATATATATATATATATAATGAGTAAGTTCCAAAAGAAATAAAATATTTTGGTCAACGAGGATATCGGTCAAAGATATCTTTTTGACCAATAAGACCAAAAGATTTATTTCTTTTGGAACTTAATATATATTATATATATATATATATTATATATATATATATAATATATATATATAATATAATAATATATTAATATATATATATATATATACAAACAAAAAACTTTATTAGGGCTGCAGTCAGAAGTTTGACCGGGATGTTACAGAAACACTCTTTTGACTCGCTTTTATCTAGCTTTCGGAATTGTTTAATTCCTTTTTCAAGACACAGTCGTTGAGATTATTTATATAAAGCTATGACACTCAATATTAATAAACACACATATAAAATATAACATATAAAATAATGGACAAAATACATTTTAAAATTTAGTAAAAGATAGTAAAAATAAGTGACATGTTTTAATGTGTGTTTACTTAGCTAACAGTTAGGTATAGGCATAGGTAGAATTATTATGGTAAGAGTGGTAGTAAGGTATCTACCAGAATGGGTCGGTTATTGATACCAATCTATTTTAATCTTGTTGTTTTCCCTGATCATCCTTATGTCGAGAAAGGGGCGGACCAATTACCATCTTCCCTCTCTATAGTGTACTGATGTAGTGTTCATAACTATTGAAGGTGTCTAATAGTTCATCTAACTTATCATTGGGTATAGCCAAGATGATAACATTAACATATATTTTAATAAATGGAATTTGAAAGGATAATAAAGAAATGGCTGAGTCTAATACATAATCCATAACGTAAGTTGCAATGATAGGAAAATCTCTGCTCCTATCATCATCATCAACTAGCCTCTAACGTCCACTGCTGAACATAGGCCTCTCGTATGCTTTTTCACTTAATCCGAATTTGCGCCATCTGAATCCAATTTGTAGTCACTCTTTTTATGTCATCTCGTTGGGGGTCGACCTCTATTTCTGTAAGCTTATATTCGGGGTCTCCATTCCAAAATTCTTTTTGTCCTTGCTCCTATAGGTGTACCGAAAATTTGTTGATAGAATTTTCCATTAAATGAGAAGTAAGTGTTGTTAAAGAGAAATTCAACAATGCTGATTAATCTGTCATAAGACATGGAACAACAACCTCTAATACGGTCCCAATTCATCTCTAATGAAGAACATTTTCCTAGATGAACTTTGCCGAATAAGGATACAACGTTAAGGTAACGAGGACATAATTTGATGGTAGTACATAACCATTATATTTATTAATCAACTCAAAAGAATCTTTAATGTAATATTAAATTCCATAACGGTTGCATTAGTAAGTATGTCCGTAACAAAAGCTGAGATATTTTCAGTGGGAGTTCGAATGAAAGCTACTATGGGACGAACCGATAGTGTTGGTTTGTGGATTTTTGACAAAGCATACAACTTTGCAATGTTCTCATTATAAGTTGTTAGTCTTTTCTTTCGTGTTACGGTCAATCTTATTGGAACATGCTAATGATGCGAATAATGTATTGCATTTACTTTGTAGAGAAGAAGTGTGATTGGATGTAAGTGAAATATAAGATATGTCATTTCAATGAGAGAAGAAACAAAGTTGTAAGGACTGAGTTCTTTCTAAGATGACTGTAACATTACCTTTGTCTGATTTTGTCACTAAAAGCTCAGGATTGGATTTAAGAAATTACCACTTCTTACTTAGATCAGATACTAAGGAAAATACAACATCACAGATAACAAATTTGACTGATATATCCATTAACAACTAACCTACTTAAATAATTTTCAATAATTAAAAAAAGATAACACTTCCTTGCTTTTCTTAGATACATCTCAATAATATATTATAATAATAATACATAAACAATATAATATAATTAAAAAAAAATTTCAATTCAATTTAGAAAAATCTAAAATAATTCTTCTTCTTTAAATGCCTCTCCTATCGGAGATTGGATATCATTATGGCGATTCTAATTTTATTAACTGCTGTTTTGAATAATTCGTTAGTGGTACAGCCAAACCACTCTCTTAAATTTCTCATCCAGGACATTCTTCTACGGCCTGGATTTCTGCGTCCTTGGATTTTTCCTTGCATTATATTTTGTAGGAACGTGTACTTTTGTCCTCTCATCAGGTGGCCTAAGTATTTAAGTTTTCTCTTTTTTATATTCATAATAACTTCTGGATCGTTATTTATTCTGCGTATTACCTCTTCATTTGTAATTCTATCCACCCAACTTATTCTTAGTATACGGCGGTAGCACCACATCTCAAAGCTTTCAAGATTTTTAATATTCCTCTGTTTAAGAGTCCATGCCTCAACACCGTAAAGCAAAGTACTGAATACATAGCATTTTAACATTCTAGTTCGTAGATGAATACTAATATCACGATTACAAAATAATTTTTTCATTTTTATAAAGGTAGACCTGGCAATTTCAATACGTCTTTTTATCTCGTGATTTTGGTCACCTGTTTCATTAATGAGGGTTCCCAAGTATTTGTATTCGCTTACTTTTTCAAGTTGGGTACCGTTTATTGTGATACTGGTGTCATGAATTGGATTCTTACTGAAGGTCATATATTTGGTTTTTTTGACGTTCATCCTTATGCCGTAGTTATTACATATCTCATTCATACTTTCAACTAGATGTTGTAGATCTTCCACTGTTCTTGCCATTATCACAGTATCGTCAGCATATCGAATGTTATTGATAACTTCTCCATTGACTATTATCCCTTCGTTTGCATGTGAGAGAGCTTCTTGGCATATTTGTTCGCTGTAGATATTAAACAAAAGCGGTGACAATATACAACCCTGTCGTACTCCTCTACGTATTTCTATTTCGTCCGATGTTTGGTCTTCTACCTTTATATTAGCTCGCTGATTCCAGTACAGATTTAATATTATTTGCATGTCTCTGGTGTCGATGTTCTTACCTTCCAGGATTTCTTTGAGTTGATTGTGGCGTACTTTGTCAAAGGCCTTTTCAAAGTCTATAAAGCAGGCATGCACATCTTGGTTAACATTTAGACATCTCTGTGTTAGGAGCTTTAAAGCAAAGAGAGCTTCTCTTGATTCTATAAACTGGAATTAACGTTATACCGTGACACCAATGAATCTTAACGACATAAAGAATCATAAGAACTACTTTGACTTGTAGCGCATGCGTTCTGGTAAAACAGAACCTCACATTTAAACTTTCTAACAATTAAAATTTAGTAATTGCTGACAACTCAAAGAATAATTCCTTTTAAATGTAGTTACATTGGCTTTTTCTATTAACCTTGGGTACACCTTTGCGTTTCAAGTTTAAAGCTACCATACATTTCCAATAGTAACTTTTTTCACATAGTAACAAAAGAACCACAATGTTGTTACTAGTTAATTTTTAACATTCTAACTCTACAATTCTAAGTTACGGTAAGATCTCTAGTGTTTTTTAAATAGATAATATATGGTAGCTAATTATAATTTCTTCTCTTTCAGCCCTGAAGAAGCCAAATTAATTCTCTTTGGCGAAAACGTTCGGCGAAACAATTGATACTCATTAGAGTCTTTCTTGCAGATTTTCCCAAAATTTAAGAATTTACTATATATAAATAAATATATATATATATATATATATATATATAATATATATACATATATATATATATATATATATATATATATATATATATATATATATAATATATATATATAATATATATATATATATTAACTTTCCCGTGCTCGAATCGGTGTCAATAAATTATAATGAATCATTTCGGCCTATCCCAAAAGCGTATTAAAAATACTCAAAAATAAAACAAAAGATTAGACACAAACAATTGTTTAATGCAAATCTATTTTTCACGTAAAGATAACTGAAATTATAATTAAGAATCTAAATCATTGCAGTATCAATTTTCTAATTAAATATATAATTTAAATAAATTTAAAATTTTCAACTAAAAACTTTGGCCTTTTATTACTAAAAATGTGTATGGACACGGAAAAAGTTTGTTCTACATGTACTGACGTTACAACTCAATATTCTAATTTAGAGAGTAAACTAATTTGCCAAGTCGTAAGATCTTCAGAAAAGTTTTTATCAAAAATAGATTTTTACTAATAAAACTAAGACTTTACTAATAAAACTTTTTCAAATAATCGAAGCGCCCATTTTTTTCTAATACATTTTCTAATGTATTTCTTATTTAAATCGATGTATTTCCGGGATTTTTTGACGATAGAGAGTAAAAGCTTTAGCAAAGTTAACCAAACAAGTTAATTTTAAATTTATTTGTTCTAATGACTTTATTAGATATGGTAAAAAACTAAAATTAATTACAGTAGACTCCCTTTATAACGAGAACTGAAATGGCAAACTAATTACCTCGGTATAAGCCAATCTCCATGATACTAAGAATACAAGATATGCTCACTTGCCGTTCTAATTTTGATCGACTTTGCGCATCGCGTCATCCTGAGACAAGGCCAGGGAGGGGACTTGTTGTATCATATTTTAAACGATGCAACATATGGCAACGTTGTTCCATTACTGTAATGAACAACTTCAAAACTTAAACTGTTAACGGTAAGTATACCTTGATGCCATATCTTGCACTAAGAAGTCATAACTAGTTTACTTTCTGTAAAAACGTGGTTTGAAAATTAATAAGTAATTTGTAAAATTAATTAAAGAAATATATGAATCTACAATTTCATTGTGTATATTACAAACAAAACAAATATTGCTACAAAATATAAATTAAATATTCGTTATCAACATTATGATTTGTGAGGTTATGGGCGGTTTTATTTAACACCAAGCACACAAAAACTTTTTTCTCCGTCTTTAGCAAGAAATTATGGAGTCCTGTACTCCATCTACTTCAACAAGCTCTGAAATTCTCTCAGGGGCCTGCCACCTTTGCAGCAAAACATTTAAAAATGTAAAATACGAAATCGTCATATCAAAAGAAAGCATAACATAGATGTATCTAAGAAGAAAATGAATTAGTTTGTCCGTTATGTGAGCAAGAAACTAATTGTGAAAGTCATAAGAAGTTACGGAAACATCTCAATGACCACCACCAGGTGAATATTGAACTAATAACTTTTGAATTTTCTAGTAAACAAGAATAAGAGACATGGAAAGGTATGCAGAAAATTGAGACAAGTTATACAATGAGTAGAGTGGCTAAGGGAAATGATTATAAGATATTATACTATGAGTGTAACCAAAGTAATATCAATGGTAGGTGCAATACTTTGTTACTTGTATTATAATAATTAAAGCTTATTCTTGTCTATCTTTAGGATATAAGCCCAACCATAAAATTAGGACATAGAAATCTGGTGGATCAATTAAAATTAAAGGCCCTTCCAGGCTGCTCTGTACACTGAGAGATAAAGGACAAGTTTCTATCAGTTATTGGAAAACACATGCTGGACATAAAGAAGAATTAGGAACCATGCATCTCTCAAAAGCACAAGAAAAAAACGATTGTAGAGAAGTTAATATCTGGGGTGTCACCCAGCAGAATTTTAGATGATTTAAGAAAATTGGAAACACCAAAACTAGAAAGACTTGCCCTATTAACAAGTCAAGATATCACAAAATTTGCCCAGAAAGTATAATATACACAAAAAACAGGATCAAAATGATATGGTAGCAACAGCCTTAAAGGTTCAGGAATGGAATGCTAACAACAAGAATTATGCTTTCTTATTCAAGAAATAAGGTAAACACCAAAAATTTTAATACCTACCACATTTATACTACTTAATCTTGTGTGGCTGCTCATGTAACAATCCTTTTTATACAAGCAATAAACATTTTTAAATAATATAACTGCTAAGTTTGTAGTTACTGGCCTTTTACATAGCTAATTTTATTGTGGAGGTGGTGATAGTTTATAGGTCAAATTTACTGCTTTGTTACCTTTGCCTCCCTCATGTAATAAATCTCACTTGTCAAAATCAACAACTTTCACCCCTTAACTAAACTATAGAGTTTTAAGTTACTTTCTTTTTATCATCATCATCGATACAACTTTTTTTGGTTCTTGGTCTATTTAAGAATACCTCCCAATTCTATTCTGTATTTTATAGTATGTTTGTCAAATTTTTGATTTTTAAAAGTGCCATGTAATGTTTTATTTGTTCCTTATATATAATCTTCAGTCTTCCTCTTGTTTTAATGTCCAGCTGACATTTATTTTTGAAGGTATTTCATCTTCCACATGTCCCTTCTACTGAAGCTGTCCCATTTGTATGAATGTTATGATATCCAGATCCCGGTATACAATTTTCTTTTACTCATTTATATGTGTGGTTTAAGAATTTTTCCTTGGGTAATTTGTTTGGATTAGATACCCTCCATTTAGGTTATCATATTCACTTTTAACATCTATGATAAGATTGTGTTTGTTGATATTGCGTTTAATTGTTTTGAGAATTTACTGTAGAAAAAAATTTTTGCTGTCAGAAATCATATTTGTACTTGCCTAAAACTTTTTCTGCATATGATCTCATAAATTATGTTAGACAGTATCTTGCATGCTGTGTTCAGAAGCATGATTCTGTGGTAGTTTCTGTAATTCCAACTAGTCTCTTCTTTTTTGTATTGATACAGTATTCCATTTATCAGGTAATTGTTGGTTTTTCAATAATATGTGGTTTGCTTTCAGTATCATCAAATGATATTTAGTCTGATGATGCTGCTTTATTATATTTTAGTTTATTTATTGCTGTTCAAATCTTAGCCATTGTTGGGAGATTTTTTCTCTGTTATGTTATGTTTTTCCTTATAATGTTCTGTCCATCTTTTTATTTCGTGTTGTTTTGTCAATGTAATGCTGGTAATCTCAGTACTTCCATGGTCCTAATTTTAAATTCTGTTCTTCATTTGATTATTTTCATGTAGGACTTTTTTGCCACTGCTCTTCTACATAGATTTTGTAATTCTTGAAGTTATTGTCTATCTATACTTCCCTCCATTTTTTTGTGCACTTGTTTCTCTTCCTTTCATAGCTGTTTGTCTTCTGCTTTTACTTACCTGGTCCTGTGTCACTGCTGCTTTATATCCTGTGTTTTTTCTTTCAGTTAGTTTTCTTCAAACCATTCACTTCTTTGTTTTTCCTCCATGCCTAATACTTTTTGAGTGCATATTTTATGGCTTTTTTACAGGATTACTTTTCCTCGTTTATGCTTTCATGACTTGCTTTATTTTTATAGTCTGTTGTTGAAGATTCTTTTGTTTTGTCTTCAGAAGGTTCAAAATCTCCATTTGTCCTCAGATCTATCATATCATGGGCTCAGTACTATAACTAGGTAACTCCAATTATGGAGTTTTTAAATTATCTATTTATACTACTGTAATTGACAGAGTAAGCTTAAAAAAATAGAAGTAATGATTATCAAAATATTCAAAAAAAATTCAGTTTCTTAACATTTATCTCGAATTATCTCTAAACTATAAATTTTGAGTAAACTATAATTTGGTGGTTTATTTTTATTAGGAGAACAACATGAAGTACTCAAAAAAGAAGATTTTAGATGTGAACTAATAAGAGAGGGATGGACTTAACAATAGTTCTCATTAAGGATGACAAAAATGCAAGTTTTTCCAGTTGCATTCTTATTATCAAACAGATTGGACCAACAAGTTCAAGAATTTTTTTAGGTATGTATTATATGGGTACCTAGTGACAATTTATGACTGGTAAGAATAATTTTCAAAAACCATTAGGTGCCCTCAAGAATAAGATGCAAACTGAAATTCAGGCAGACCATTTCATAAGTGATGATGATCCTAAATATTATAATGCATGGGTGAAGATCCATGCGACCAAGGAGGCTGTTATGCACCTGGCATGTTGTAAGAAGTTGGAACATTCAAGGTAAAAAGAAAATACTGGATCCAAATTTGAAAAAAGAAATGAAAAATGAAATGAAGAGAATTATTACTGAAACTAATGAAGCTCGATTTATAGACTTATGCAATATATATTTACGAAAATTTCAAGAAGCAAATGAGCTTGATTTTTTAATTATCTGGGAGGGTAAATAAATATATGAAATCATACATTTTAAGTCACCCTTCAGTATATTTTTTTGAAGGTATTACTTCAGAATGAAGAGAGGATCAAAATGTGGCCACATTGTTACAGAAGAAATTCAGGAATCAATACCAATATGGCGATTGAATCATTTAACAACTTATTAAAAACCACACCATCTAAGGAGAAATGCTGCAGTGAGAATTGAAAAATTATTGGACACAATTGATGATTTAGTCTCTCTCTTCAATCCTGACCCCCCAGGGAGTGCAGTGGTCGACGTGATGTCATATATTGTCCGTCTCCAGAGATCTCTGTCTCTGGTCATTTCTTTAATTCATGCATAGGTCTTTGGCATATTCCTGTAATTTAATCTATCCATCTTGTTGGGGATCTTCCTCGTGATCTTCGGCCTTCTACCTTTCCTTGTATTATGAGTCTTTCCATGTTTTCTGTGTTTGCTCTCATAACATGCCCAAAATATTTTAATTGTTGGAGATGGACTTTACTAGAGAGTCGTTGGTTAACTTTTAACTCTCTTAAAATTGAATTATTTGTTCTGCGGTCGGTCCAAGGAATTCGTAACATTCGTCTCCAACAAAACATTTCAGTGACATCTATCTTTCTTCTCTCTGATTGTCTCAGAGTCCAAGATTCACATCCGTAGGTCAGTATTGGGAATATTAAGCAGTTGATCAACCTCATCTTTATCGCTCTTGAAGTTTGACAGTCCTTCCATATTTTGGTCATTTTTGCTGTGGCAACTTTTGCTAGATCACATCTCCGTTTAATCTCTTCTTGTAATGACCCTGTGTTTGTGATTAATGATCCCAGATATAAGTATGAGCTCACAACCTCGAACCAGTCAATTGTGGTTATGTGTGGATGATTGTTGTGTAGTCTATCTTTGTCTTTGATATGTTTAATTGCAGACCAAATATTTGACTTTCGTTTTTGGTCAGTCGTATAAGTTCCATCAGCTCTGCTGACTATTTGCAAGGAGGGCTGTGTCATCTGCGAAACGTAGGTTGTTTAGTTTATGACCATTTATTGAGATGCCCTTTTCCCCATCCTTCAAGTGCTCTTCGCATAATATACTCCCCATATATGTTGAATAATTGTGGAGATAGTATACATCCTTATCTGACACCCTGTTCTGGATGAAACTCATTCGAAAGTGTGTCAAGTACTTTAACTGATCCAGTAGTGTGTTCATATAGTTCAGTTATAAGCGTAATTAGATGTTGTGGTACGCCTACTTCTTTTAGTATTCGCCATACGTGTCTCCACTTGACCCTGTCGAATGCTTTACGGTAATCTATAAAACAGATGTATAGTGGGATGTTGAATTCCCTAGATTTCTCGATTATCTGTCTTATATTCAGCAGGTGTTCTCGAGTGCCTCTACCTTTGGTAAATCCAGTTTGCTCTTGTGGAATTTCTCTTTGAAGGAATGTTTTCAGTCTCTCATTGATTATATGTAGCATTATCTTGCTGGCATGGGATATAAGAGAGATAGTTCTATAATTGTCGCATTTATCATTTATGACGATTTAGTATGTATCAAAAATATATGGAAGAGAATTATAAACATGGAAAGACCAAAAGCCAACAACTATCAAGACAGGGTTATAGCAAAAGCACACAAAATAGCAGAAATGATGAAAGAAAAAGTGGAAGTCAAGAAGAATGTGAAGGTGTATGGACAATTTCAGGTAAAATCTTTTAGGGTTCCTAATAAATTATATATAATTATATAATATAAGTATATATATATATATAATATATAATATATATATATATATAATATAATATAAGTATAAGACAACTGTGTGAGACTGAGTGTAAGACATTGTTTTGTAGAGTGTGTAAAATTTGTATTCATCTATACCAGTGTGATTGTGCTGAATATGTGGTGAGGAATACCCTGTGTAAGCATGTGCACTTGGTAAAAATATATGAGGAGCGTGTTGGTACTAACTCTGTTTTAGATGATGCTGCAAGGTGTTTGGGAGAAAATTTAATTATCAAATCAAGTCATGAGGAGGAAATTAATGAATTTATCAGAAAGAAGCTGGAACAGAGAAATGTGATCCAGGAAAACACTATCCAACATCTTCCAGGATTAACAGGATCTTACAAAGAAACGAAAAAATGGAAAATCAGCAATATTTTCCTTCCAATAAAAACAGAAACTGATTAAAAATTAAATTTACACAATTCTTGTAGCTCACATGTATTTTTTGTTTTTGTATCTGTATTGAATCTGTATTATATCTGAAATCTGTATTATAGCTTTATAGGCTTATTTACAAGAAAGTTAATTTAACATTATGTTTACTTGATTAGTGATAGTAAAATTTCATAAAATATATGTATTCATGCTTAAGTTAGGTCTGAATTTTAAATTGTGTTAAGTAATTATGTTATTTGTAGACTTTTATATTAGAGTTGTATTTTGAAGTAGGGATGTACTGGGTCCTAGGCGGGGTTTTACCTTCCCCATTGCACCAATAAGGCCCCCCTCAAAGAATAAATTTTAAAAATAGCTACTTAGTGTTTTATTTGATTTGCAATAGTTATTTCCAGTAAACATTTGCTTAATTTTATTCAGAAAATTTTTCACCTCAAGGTGAAATCTAACACAAATTAGTTCAACTTTCTAGAAATAAAAGTCAATTTGGATATATATAAGGCAAGTTGAAAATAGCAATTTTTATTATAAAACAGCTAATGGAAAAATTTAAAGTTAAAAGGAAAGACTTTACATAATTTTTATTAAACTTGAGATGGCATATGCCTACAAAAAAATTAAAACCATTAAAGCTACATATTTAATAAAAAAAAAACCACTGTGATATCATAACAGTCAGCTTATTCCTAAAATATGAAGTACTAACACCCAAGTTTCATTTTAATTAACATGAAATCTGCCAAATTTCAATATACACCTACAGATCAATCACAGCAAATGTACCTTGTTATTTTCAGTGTAGGAAAATTAAACACATTTCAAATAAAACTGTAATAAGTCTGCTTAATCCTAAAATACGAATATTATCCTCTTCCTACCAATACCATGTATTCTAGCGGTTTCTACATTAAATTTGTCTCGCTGAATACATTTGGAGACCCATAGTTTATGCATTTGTTTGTCTCTAGGAAACCCAAAAAAACGACATGTCGAAAAAGTTTACTTTTTTTATTATTATTTGTTATTATTGTTTAAACAACCCACCACTGCACAATACATTATGGCAAACAAAATAATTATTAGTCTTTTTTATAAAGTAGCTCCAGGTAGTCCAGAGGAAGTTGCCTACCACAAACAAATTAGGTGATAAATATTACCATAGTAAAATGAATGTTTTCACCACAAGATTTATATACCAATATAATATACAAAGACTTTACTACATCAATAAATAAATTTAAAAATCATTCACTACATTTTAAAATTTACAGGATAGAAAACTCGATTAACACTTAACACAGCAACATAATAAACATGAACATAGCAATTAATTTGCTGTCATTAACCTTGTCCACCGAACAAGGTTGTTCGGTGCCTTGTCTCAGGATTACGTCACAGTAAGATGCGCGTTGACTTATCTTGTATTCTTAGTATCATGCCAATCTCGTTTTAACGGACCACAATAATACTGTGCGTACACATGAATATGTAGTTTTTTAAAATATTAACTTCCTATAGTGAAGCCATTCGGAGTAATAGAAGATGCTAAATATTGTTTGAATAGCATTTTTGAACAAAAGTTGTTTACTTTTATTATCAATGAAATACATTAAAACAAAAAGAGTTGTTTACATTTATTGTGAATGATATATACGTTAAAACAAAAAATATGTACTTACATTTTTTTCCAACTACATAATGTATAAAGCGTATTTTCAAGGATAACATAAACTATTGCTTCTGCAATTGGAAGAAGTCTGTCATTTTTGACTGCTTTAAATTGTCCAGTATCATTATATCTATCATATTTTCTAAAGATGTGAAACAGTTGTATTTATTGTAAAGAAGTTTATTGCGGGCGGCAGTTAAAAAGGGTATTTATTTATAGCCACGGCCGGGCCAAAAACGTAAAAAATACTTTTTTCGATCTTATTTTCTCTCGTTATAACCAAATTTGCCTCGCTATAGAGGGTTATAGTTCAATAGAAATTTTACGGGACATCTAATGTACCTCGTTATAAGCGAAATCTCGTAATAACCGTGCTCGTTATAGGGGAGTATACTTATGAACATTATCTGGATAGCAATTTGTACATTAATAAAAAGTCATTGACTTTCAGTTACACACTGTGAGTAATTTTGAACATCTCACACACCTCTTTTATTGTATTAAAATGATTTGAGTGGAAAATTGCTGCTTTAATTCATGTTCCTTAAACTCATTGATTGTAGTTAATTTATTGACTAAATGAAATTCACTTCTAAGAACTTCTGCTGCTTTGTTTATGCCATATAAAAGACATGTGACGTTTAGACAGAAAAAGTAATACAAAATAACAAAAATATGAAATGCTTAAGGCCGAAATTAGGTAAGTTTGAAATAAACAAAATAAGAGATGTAATTGGAATAGAAACAAACGTTAAAGATGACATCATAAATATAATCCACCATTTCTACTCAGAATTATATAAAACAAAAAAGGAACCACCAGAAGAAATTAAAAACCAACTTAAGGTCAAAATAAAAAATGTCAACTCAGAGCTGCAGCCCGAAATAAGCAAATCAGAAATAAAGAAGGCATTGAAAGAAATGAAAAACAACAAATCGCCTGGAAAAGATGGAATAACTGCAGAGATGCTGAAATATGGTGGAAAAGTGGTAATTAATACTCTACATTCCCTTTTTAACAAGATATTAAAAGAAAAAAGAATCCCAAACAACTGGAAGGAATCAGTAACCATTATCCTACACAAGAAAGGGGATAAAGCAGATATAAAAAACTACCGTCCTATAACACTCCTCAATGTAATGTATAAACTCCTAACAAAAATTTTAACCAATAGATTGACGACAAAATTCGATGGATACCAGTCGAAAGAACAAGCTGGTTTTAGAAAGGGATTCAGCACAAGTGACCATTTACTAAGTATGAAAATACTTATAGAACGAGCAAATGAATACCACATTCCTCTATATATGGCGTTCATAGATTTCGAAAAGGCTTTCGACAGTGTCGAACATTGGGCAGTGAAAAGTTCTTTGATTAACAGCCGAATTGACCACAGATATACGGAACTAATAACCAATATATATAAGGAAGCCAAAACAACAATTAAAGTATATGAAGGAACAAAATCATTACAAATAAGTAGAGGCGTGAGACAGGGTGATACAATATCACCGAAACTTTTCAATCAGGCTCTTGAAGATACTTTTAAAAGATTAGAATGGGAAAAAAAGGTATAAAAATTTGTGGACAACGCTTGAACCATCTAAGGTACGCTGATGACATCGTATTGATAACCGATAAAAAAGAAGAATTATTTGAAATGATGAAAGAACTGGACGTAGAAGCTGGAAAGATAGGCCTTAATATGAATTACAGCAAGACCAAAACTATAACAAATACAGATGAAGACATCACAATGAGAATCGGACAAGATGAAATAGAACAAGTTAAGGATTATATATATATCTTGGTCAAACTATAAAACTTAACAAAGAGAACCAAACAGCAGAGATCAAGAGACGAGTTAGACTGGCATGGGCGGCATTTGGCAAACTAAGCTACATTCTTAAAAACAAAAGATATCCACAGCATCTTAAGACCAAAGTATATAATCAATGCGTACTCCCTGTTCTTACTTATGGTTCCCAAACGTGGACATCTACAAAAGCAAACATGGACAAAATCATAAAAACCCAAAGAGCAATGGAAAGACAAATGTTGCACATAAGACTAATGGATAAGAAGAGAAACGAGTGGATAAGAGAGAAAACAAAAGTGAGGGATGTTAGACAAGAAGTTGCAAAATTGAAATGGAGATTTGCCGGACACAATATAAGACAAAAAGAAGACCGATGGAACAAAATTCTTATAAGTTGGAGACCGTGGGAATATAAACGAAGCAGAGGAAGGCCCCAAATGAGATGGGCAGATGATATCAAGAAGCACGTGGGCTCTAGATGGATGACTGTAGCGACAGACAGAGAAGAATGGAAAAGGATTGGGGAGGCCTATGTCCAAAGATGGACCGAAGAAGGCTAATTAGATAGATAGATAGAAAGGGATATCAGAGAAAAGGGACAGGGAGCTTGTTTTTAGTATGTAGATAAGTGAAGCGAGTCCTTCGAAAGTATAACTGAATAACAGAGGAGAGTCTGTTTTATTATGTAGATCGTACGAGAGGAAAGTTCAGACCACTACTTTTAAAGACGAAAAAAGACCTCAGTGTATTGGTTATACTAAATTTTGTAATATTGTATACGGTTTCGATACTTTTGAGTTCTATAGATAACTCTTTTATGTACAGTAGTATTCCTTTTATTTGTTTCATTTATTTATCAGTTCTGTTTTTTCCCTTCTTTTATTCTTGGAGAAAGTCTATAGTTTAAACGAGCAATATGGGGACGTGCGTTGTCTTGCTGAAAAAGTCGAGATAAGGCAGTAAAGTGGTTTGTAAGATGTCATCAACATAAAGGAGCTAACTATTACTTGAACTGCCCTGTGTACATGCCTCTCAACAGCAAATCCCATATCTCGTCTCTCTCTACGGCGCGTCTTACCATCCTACGACCATCATGCGTTCCTAAACAGAATCGTAATTCATCGCTGAATGCTACATTATGCCATTCTGCTACCCAATGCTGTAGTTCTCTGCACCAATTTACACGTTGATAGCAGTGGTCCGTAATCAAAGGAAGCACTAGTCGTAGGCAGAATGAAACCAGTCCAAAGGCTCGAATGTGACGGTATAGTGTACGCATACTAACAGGTCTACCTACTACTTCAAACCATTGGTCAGCAATTTGACGCGTAGTAGCAAAACGGTCTCACAGAGCCAGTAATCTAAAGCGCCTATCTTGACGCTCTGTGGTACGCCTTGGTTGACCAGTTGGTCTTCTTCGTACTACTCTACCTTCGTTTGTCCACACACGACACACCGCATAACCGTCATTGCCATACAAATACCACAACGGCCTAATTTCGCGATACGACAAACCCATATATCTATACGCAATAATTCTGACCCTGTCAAAATCGTTAACACGGTGGTAATTTTAATGTCTTCGAACTTGAGACATTTTCTTACACTGAGTACAATTAGTACAATTAATACTACTACTAGTAGAAACTACAAATTGTTCCAGCTATGGCATTAACGTTAATGGCAACAAGTTAAACCACCTCAGATTCGCTGAAGACAATGTGATTATAGCAAGCACATTCGAGGAACTGCAAATTATGTTGGGGGAACTAACACTCAGCTCTTAATAAGTCGGCCTAATTACAAGAAGAGCAAGACTAGCGTGGGCAGGATTTGGAAAACTTAGTTGGATACTTAAGAACCGCAAAATACCCCAATACTTGAGGAGCAAAGTGTTCAACCAATGCATCCTTCCTATCATGACATATGGATGTCAAACCTGGACCCTAACCAAGGCAAACATGAATAAACTAGCCACAACAGAAAGAACAATGGAAAGAGCAATGTTAGGTATACGACTGTCAGATAAAAAGAGGAACGACTGGGTAAGATCCAAAACAAAAGTCGAGGACATAACAATAAAAATTGCCAAACTTAAATGGAGCTTCGCGGGCCACACTGCTAGACAGAAAGACCAACGTTGGAATACTACAATACAACATTGGAGACCTTACGAAAGTAAACGACCAAGAGGAAGACCACAGATGAGATGGGTTGATGACATTAAAAGAATAGCCGGAACAAATTGGAAATATGTTGCTCAGGATAGAGACCGATGAAAGGAGTTGGGAGAGGCCTATGTCCAAACATGGACGACAAAAGGCTTAGAAGAAGAAGAAGAAGGAGAGTACAATTAGACCGAGGAATAATAACTAAAATTTTTTATACGAACCGGTTTTCACAAATCGGTATCTTCACAAAAAATTTAAAGGTAAAACTTTTATTTTTACAAAAAGTAGAAAAGATAAAACATTAATATTGTTATCATAGCATGTTTGAAATATAGAGATTCTGTTGCCAAAAAATTAATTTCAAGAACTTATTCCTTCTAGGTGTAACACGTCTAATGTCACTGAGTATATATGTTAGCAAATGTTTTTCTCCTAAAAGGGAGTTTTCACTGGAACAAATATGTTTGGTTATCAATAAAGTTCTGAACCGGTTTTCTTGTGTTACTTTAACATTTATTTACATGATCACCTTTTTGAACGTATGAATATTTATTGATATGCGTTGATTTTTTTGTACATTTTTTACATATTTTATATGCTTATTTTACCTTTAAATATCCAGAAATGGCAGTGGCTTGTATTCTATGTAGTTAATGTTATTCAAAAATTTGTCGTCTATTATGGCGGAGAATATCTACATTTTTATATCCCATTTCTACTATAAGTTTTAAACCTTCTTTGTAAATATCTTTTGTTTCAAATTCAATTTAGGCATTTCAATTGGAACATAAATTGCGTGATCAATGTCTTTATTTTACCTAGAACGGCAAAGTAATACAAATATAAGTAGCAACAATATATAGTTTTATTTAAGTGGTTTTCTTCTATGTAGTTAATGTTATTCAAAAATTTGTCTTCTATTATGGCGGAGAATATCTACATTTTTATATCCCATTTCTAACTATAAGTATTTAAACCTTCTTTGTAAATATTTTTTGTTTCAAATTCAATTTAGGCATTTCAATTGGAACATAAATTGCGTGATCAAATGTCTTTATTTTACCTAGAACGGCAAAGTAATACAAATATAAGTAGCAACAATATATAGTTTTCTTTAAGTGGTTTTCTTAATGTAATTTGGTGGAAAAATTATGTTCGACCAAGTAAATAAATTAATTTACTATGATTAAATGTGATACAATAAAAGCAGAATAAACTAAACCTAAGATATATTTTTCTGAGACCTCTTATCAAACCCATAAGCCACTTCTCTTTCTTTTAATGGTAAATATAATACGAATATAGAGAACATAGGTACTTATAATAAGTCTTGAAAATATAATTTCTTAAATATATCTCAAGGCAGTTCTAGCTTCCAATTCGTTAAACTTTCCCATCGGGATACAACATAACCGCCCTGAAACAATGTCATAAGCTTCGGTGTGAAATACTGCTTCGTTTCATATTCAGGCATTACCGTTCGCTCAATTTTTTTTCAAAGCCAACTATTACCTTCATGAATGAGTAAACACTTCTCGTAGTGGGTTGCAAGTTGGCGGCAATGTGAGTCGTTCCTGGTATTGAGCAAACAGAACTCAGAGCTCTCCCGAGCCGGAGTTAACAAATATCATGAATTGTTTATTGGTTAATCAAGTCAGCCCTGCATGTTGCTTCCAACATCTCTCCTAACCTCCAAGTCAGTTGATGTGCGTGAGATTTACGCGGTGTTTCGGATCATATATCAACATTTTTATTGGAAGGCGTTACGCTGTGCTTACTAGAGGCGAACTTTTGTGAGAAATAACTGTTTCTTGCGTATGAAATAACTTTTGCATGTCACCCTAGTTTTTTGTTAAATAATAGTTTATTATTTTCTTAAAATTAAAATTTGTATATTGTGTTTCAAAATATGATATTTAAAGTCTTAATAGTCTATCATTATTTTTTTTAAATTGTAAACATTTCTAATAATTGATGGATTCGACCGTTACTTAATGGAAATTCATTTTATGTAAGAATAAAACACTGAAAACCTTGTTTTCAAAACCCCCACACGCATGTCAAACGCATACTACACGCATGTGTAAACGCATGTCAAAAATAGATCACTTGAGAAAGGTAATCAGCTGAAATAGATGTAGTGATAGGAGTTTAAAATAAATTTTGTGGACGTTTTGAAAACAAAGTTTTCAGTGTGTTATTGTTACATTTCTAATAATTTTTACTGTTTGTTAATTAATAACAATAACACACAATCAAGCCGAAAAGAACAATAAACCTCAGTTGGGCTGCATTTGGAAAGATGAAGAATGTTTTTAGTTCTAAGATTCCAATGTGTCTGAAAAGAAAATAATTTAATTAGTGTATTTTGCCAGTGATGACCTACGGCGCAAAAACCCTAAAGCTACGGTTTGTTAGAACAATGCGCAGCGCACAGCAGAATCTGTTGTACTCGACTCACCACAGTATTGTGTTAGATTATTTCATATAAATATTCTGTCGCTCTGAAAATAAGTTTAGACAGGTTTCACGTTTATTCTCTCAAAGATTATACGTTTAAAAATGAATAATCGCAAAATTAATGCAACAATTTATTACTCCAAGAAGAGAAGAACGAAGATGAGTTGATAACGTTAAATTTAAATAAAAGAAATAAAAATGTAAACAAAATTTTTCATGTCTTAATACAGAGGGTGCTTTTAAACTAACACTCGAAGAAAAATTGTTTCAAACCGAGGAAGAATTTCGAGAATATTTTAGACTTTCCAGGGATTTATTTGGAACTGCCTTACAATTTGTACTAGATCCACTAGTCTTTCATCTTCATCGGGAGAAAATTTAGTAGATATCACTTAATTATTACAATATTAATAACTATATAAAAATACAATTATAATTTCGGTATAGATGTGTACGCTGTCAGCTCAGCTAAACGTTTGCGTCCAAATCAAATCGCAGTTGATTCTAGCGCACACCATCGACGTACACGGCTATCGGTCTGCAGTGCGCGCAGCTCAGCAGAACCAACCAAACCGTTATCATAAGGTTTGTTCTAAAGATGGGCGTTATATAACGTATTCGGATAAATAACACTATTACCAATAAGTATTCGTTTTCTAAATAATAGGTTACAGCAAACTGCCTATTACTTTTGTCACAGTGTTACTGTAACGTAAAACGCACTGGTATTAATGGTATTCGAATCGGCATTTGGTATTTTGACGTGACAATATCGGTAATCGGTAGCTTAATAGGTAACAGAATAGGATGGTCATTTTTTAAATTCCAACCGTTATTTAATAGAATAATCTTATACACTAATATTTTTTCCTCTCGCCTTAATATATCGTCCCCTTAATACTACAATTAGGTAACTCAAAATTTGCTATTTTTCAGGAGAGCAGTTTTAAAATTTGAAAAGAAACAAACCGTGCTGTATTACAGTAAATGAATTTTTTTCTTACTATTTATAACAAGAAGTTGAAATAAATCTAACTTCTGATTAATTGTAAGCGTTCTAAAGCCTTGTTTTAGTTTTTTTTTGTTGTTGAAAATCAAGATATCTAGTTGTAGCAATTAAAATTTTTAAAAAAATTAAATATACCTAGTTGTCGACGTAACAATAAGTACAACTTTTTAATACCAAAAAAGAAATTTATTAACATATTTTGATCAAAATATAACAAAAAAAGTAGAAGAACTTAACTAATAATTATAGCCAATATTTTTCTTTCACTCGGTCTCACTTATGTCAGATTCACTTGATACTTCTCTTCCTGTTGCTTTAAAAGGCAGGTTTTCAAAATAATCCTTATTTTCCAGAGGAATTGCGGGAGGTTTGGTATTAAACAATGTCAGTAGATCCTTGTATTTTTCCAGACTAATAGGGATTCTGTACTTATACAAAGGATATGGCATTATTGTAGTTATATTTTGAGTCGATTTTGTCCTTCTCTGGCAATTTAAAGTTCTAAATTCTTCGTTAAAGTTTTCTTTAAATTTCATAATGGATGGTTCACATTTAGAAAAGAACATACAACACATTTTCTGCCATGCTACTTGCTGCCCACTTTCGTCCTTACCTCTGAAAATTAAAATTTTATCCGCATGATTTTTCCAATCCAATATTTGTTCGTGAGTAATGTTATGAATGATGTACGGTTTATCTCCTACCAAAAGAACTTGTTGAAGATCAAAATTGCAACTTATGAGTGTACCGTTAGAATTTTCTGCTAACTGTCTACTTAATCTCTTTTCATCACGGGCTCTGTTCTTGGCTGCTATGTGAGTGAGATATTCGGTTTCCATAGATGCTTTATCGCTTAAGGGGGAGTTGTAGGCCATACAAACCCGGCACTGGTCTTTACGAGGTCGGTAAAAGCCAAGATTATATTCCTCTGAAAATACCTTTCTATAAATGGCAGAGTTAGCTGGTGTTTGATTGTTTTCACCGCATTCTTTCTTGTATAATGAATACATAATGGTGATGTTAAGGTCTGAGGATAAATATTTCCGTTGTGTTTTTGAACGGCAATAATGTGAACTGACTACAGGGAACTTCTCAATATGGTTTTTTACACTTGCTAGGATAGCAGGTGACGTGATCTTTTTTGTATGTTTTCCCCGATTGTCTACCAAAGTCGTGTTTTCTTCAGTTCTCTTTTTCATAGCTATGTCTACAATTCCTTTTCGAATTCCCAGGGTATTGATAAACATGGTTTTACAAACCTGGATTCTATTCGAATTTTTAGGTAAATAGAATAAAATGGTTTTTTGACGTCTGGACTGTTCTGCAGTATGCCATTTTTTATCTTTCTTTTCTGTATGGCCATTAATAAAGTCTCGTTTTCTTTCATAGGATTCTAACTGGTAATATCTTCGAAAAATCGACAATCTCTCTTCATAGGAAAATTTTTCTGTGCATTTTCGTTTACAGGTAGCTAAACAAGCATCCTTCATGACTACTCCTGGTACGTATTTACCCCTAGAAGATAAGTATGCTTCGCCGCGTTGTTTTCTTGATTTTGCAATATTTCTTTTCCAGTTTTGTTCATTTCTTTTCCTCTTTCTTGACTTATCTGTCGTAACAGGCAACTCTTCCATGTCATGCAAGTCGTTGTTAATAGTTTGAAAAGTTCCATTTCCGAGAGCAAGTTCATTGTCAGAAGAATCATCAGAGTCCGGATCATATTCCGAGTGATCAGGAGAATAGGGATCAGAGTCTGTTTCCGAATCGTTATAACATTGTTTAGAAGTGGATGGAAGGACCTCAGTATTCTCATCTGAAAATAAAAAATACTTTAGTACTTTTTAAACTAAGTTTAAAGAAATGTTTATATTTTTAAATTTTGCGAATGAAAGATACCTACCTATACGTTTTACAAAAAACAACTATTTAAAAAACTTTAACGAATCTTAAATAGTCTAATAGTTTTTTAGTCTTAAACCGCTAAAAAATGTAAATAATGATAACCTAAAACTTTTTAAACAACAGCGTTTTACAAATTTATTTTCATAGGTTTTACTAAATAAGTTCTAAAAATAAGTTCACCATAATATGCATACTCGGCATATTATGCTTATCACATAAAATGGTATCCTACGGTATCAATTTTATATTTATGTTCAAAAACTAATGAATCGACAAATACCTAACCTATAAAAATAAGCTCTCCCACGATTTTAACAAATTTATTTTTCCAAATAGTATTTAAACACTCACCTTTTGTTTCTGTTAACTGGTCACGTACTAATCTTAATATATATTTGGCTCTTGTAGACATTTTTACTTTTGTTTCAAAAAATATTACGAAAAATAAAGCAACAATGTCACTCACAACGTATGCTATGATGAACTGCACAAATAGGTATCTTAAAGAATATCCGGAGGAGGCAACGCATAACACGAGTTACCCGGGCGCACAATTAGGTATGTCAAGTTAAACACTTGTTGCAGCAGAAATTTTTGGCGTTGTCAGTTGCACATTTAGATATTTCAATATGACCACTTTTAGCAACAATTTTTTTTTCCAACTTATGACATAGCTATTAGTGTGTAATTGGATTTTCATGTATAGAATGGGCATAGAACTTACCTAGTTGTAGTATTAAAAAGAGCGTCAAAAATTATATTGGTAACGGTAGATAACTCAAAATCGTAAAATTTCGAGTTACCTAGTTGTAGTATTAAGGGGACGATATATATATATATATATATATATATATATATATATATATATATATATATATATATATATATGTTATGTATATCAATAATATTTTCTTTATGATTTATAGTATAGTATAGTAGTTAAATCATCTATTTTTAAATTTCTGTCAGCTGTATATGTTTAATGTTTATTTTTAACAACCATCAAACGTATGCATAATGTTTATCACTCACGGTTGAAACAAAAATAAACTATAAACAGTAGAAAGTATTCGTTTTTATTGAAAAATACATATTATATTATGATTACTGGTAATAGGTGACAAAAGTAATAGGTTACCGGAACCTATTACCTGTCTGTCACCGGAACGATGGAACCTATTACTACAAAGTAACTGTATTTTCCATAGCTAGTTTGTTCCAACCAGAGTCAGAAACAAGTTGCAGACGTCAGGATTGCTAAAAGCGTTTCAACCCAGATTACAAACAGTCAGCAAGCAAATAGTTTTCTGTTCCAACCACACCAACAACGTGTTTGCTGACAGTCAAAACAGTTTGCGGATTTTCTTTGGACAAGAAATTTGGGGCATACATAGTACCGTTTAATAGTCGATTGGTTTGTCAATTGTCAACGGAACGGTTCTGTTTACTGTTTACAAATTGTTCTATGAACCCAACCCTAGTCGGGAACGCCGAACGCTTAGGTTAAAGTTTGTTTACCAATATAAATATTTTAAATAGGTAAAGAAATAATAAATCAGACTTACTCACAATCAATTTAATTTAACTATCCGACGACCGGTTTCGCTTTCTACAATATGCAAAGCATCTTCAGGTCTCGGTACAAAGTTAAACAAATGATGCCGGTACTCTATTAATAGATGGATGGTAGAACATGTTTGAAACTACTGTATATTGTTGAATGGAGAACTCAATACTATTATTGCAGTTGTTTGACAGTAAACGGGAAGTTCTTGAGGAGGTAGATTTGATCCAATGAATTTGAGATGTGTGTGAGATTGTTTGTTAAATGTAAGTGGTGTAATATATTATTGTGTTATTAAAAGTTATTTATACTTATTCCAGAGATATATTTTTGAAATGTGTGTTATTTATTGAGTAATTGTTTTATGAAGGTGACATTTATGACAATGAATAAGTGTAGATGTAAAATTGTGTGGGTGTGCAATTATTTCCAAACTTGTAGTTATCAAATTACTTTGATAAAGTTCTATTGGCAATGTGTTAATTATTGGAATGGTCAAGTGAATAAAATGAATAAAATGGTAAAATACAAACACTTAAGGATAATTTAAACACACTAAAAACAGAAAACACTTAGAAGGGACGAAACAAACATTGAATTTAAAAGGGGAAGGACTTTAAAGCACTACATCATAGTCTTTGGCACAATGAGTTTTTGTTGTTGTATCATTAGATAAATATTTTATTTGAGTTTTACTTAAAGTGATAACGTGATTATATCATTTGATAAATATGTCCGACGAAGAACTCAGCGATATGTCTTCTCTGTCTTCTATGGAAAGCGACCTAGAAGATGACCTAGAATTATTATTACTAGATGAGCCAAGAGTCAAAAACCAAAACTATTTAGGTAAATTACATTATAAGTTACATAAATGAAATGAATGATAACCGATTTATTACTTTCAGAACAAACTGTGACGCAGTACTCCCAAGAAGAGTTTTTCGAACACTTCAGACTTTCAAGGGGCACAGTAAATGGTTTGGTTGAAAGATTTGAGGGTAGCCAGTATTATAATTCACAGGAGGGACAGCATGCAACCATATCTGCTTTACATCAAGTAAGTAAATACAGTAAAACCTCTGTGTATCTAGTAGAAATAATTGGGGGAGGTCATTTTCCATAATAAAAATTCCCATTTCAGTTGAAAATAAGATTGCTTTTGTATTTTCCTTGTATGAAATTACACATTCTTAGTTAAAATTGGCATTAAAAAAATTCTATGAGGTGATTTCGTAATGTTTTCTTTATGTAATGTTTTCTAATAAGTAAATAATATAAAGCAGTCAAATTAAGAAAAATGAACATTATGTTTTAAAGTAATATTCTATTTTGCTTTGTGTTTTCATTTCACGACAATGTTTTATAGCTATATCTAATGAAGGAATACATTAAGCCATAACTAATTACTTAAATCCAAAATCATATGAAAAAACATTCTGGCTCAAAAATACCCATGGTCCTAATGTGTATCAATATCAATGTATCTTAGGGTTAAATAAATACAGTCCTTTAGTTGTTTGAAAGCAATGTTCACAAATTAAGATCGAATTGTAACCATTTTGCAATGAAAATTTACTTTTTATTGACAAAATTATAGAAACTGTCAGCTGTTTCTGCCAAAACGCTGATGTAAAATAAATATTTAATCTACCTTTAGTTAACTTCTAAAATCAAAACACAACTTTTCCTTTTATTTTAAGAATCATTTGCTTTTAGGTACTTATTTATCTATGGTACATTGGACATCAGACTTGCAGCTTTAGAGATGTTGGAGATCGTTTCAACATAACGATAAGCTCTGTCCATAGAATTATTCATCGTATGACATACTTTTTAAGTAACTTGAGTCGAGATGTAATAAAATGGCCAAATCAAAATGAGAAAACCATAAGTGAGCAACATTTTAGAGCTAATGGGTTTCCAGATGTAATAGGAGCCATTGACGGTAGCCACATAAAAATTGACAAACCGCAAAATGACCCAGAGTCATATATAAATAGAAAAGGATTCTACTCAATTCAGGTAGGTGATTTGACCCCAGGAAATTTTTAGTCATGCATATTTAATTTCTTTTATTAGATAATATTTACTATCTAATAATATATGACATTGTATAAAAGCACAATATGTAATTCGATACCTAAACTCCAAAACCTCTCAACTAGTCTTGTTTGGTTTTCTCCGGTTATATCATATACATAAAGACCAAAATAGGAAAAACGAACAAAAACAGTTAAGTGGTTTTGGAGTGTAGGTATCTAATTGTTTTTAATTTATTTTTTATTATAGATGCAACTTGTATGTGATCACAGGAAGAAAATAACCGACATATTTATAGGATATCCGGGTTCAGTCCACGACAGCAGAGTGTTTCGAAACTCTCCATTGCACACGAACCTAGAGGAAAAATGTGGAAGATATTTTCTTCTAGGAGACAGTGGCTACCCTTTACAGGCCAATTTGTTAACTCCTTATAAGGATAGAGGGAACTTATCAAGACGTCAACGGAACTATAATGTAAAGCTGGCAAAAAATCGTTATGTGGTTGAACATTGCTTTGGCATATTAAAACAAAAATTTAGGCAAATGTATCATATTAAGTTAAGGAATATAAGATTAATATGCAATATAATTAGAGCTGCATGTGTACTGCATAATATTGCCATCGATGATATTTTCAATATACAACCAGTTAATCAAAATCCTCCAGAACAACTACATGAAATTAATGATGATAATGATGATGATAATGTAGATGACATAGGGGTTCGTGCCATTAGGGATAGGGTGGCAAATACTTTACAATTGTAAATTTTTGGATAAATAAATATGTTTTTCGGTGATGTTCGATTTTATTTTAAAAATTAAAAATGCCTATAATGTGTATATATGGTATTTTAATGACAGTTAAATACTGAAACCTCATAAGTCAAAATCTACAACTTTTCAGGAAAGCCAAAAAACTTTGCTGCTTAATACATGTTTTTTTCTTTTTCTTCTTCTTTTCTATTAAAAAATATTTTAGCATTTTTTTAAGTAATAAATAAATATTGAGAAAGAAAAACAAGTACCAACTTACAAAGCTATTTTGTTCTCCTGAAAAGTTGTAGGCAGCTAGTGCTGTTTCTTTCTGTCAGTCTGGATTTCTACTTTTTACAATCTTCCTAGTTCTGTCTTCCAATCCTTTCTTTGACAGGGCTTCGTCAACCTCATTTTTCCATTGTCTTCTCGGTTGTCCTCTCCTTGTTCTGTTGCGCTTCAATCTGCAACCTTGTTTATCCATGTAATTTCTGTTATGTGGCCATACCATTTTAGTCTTCTGCACTTTCATTTTTCTCCTTAACTCTTCATATGTTATTCTGTCTCTTCAGATCAGACCACAGCATCTTCTTCGGTATTCCATTTTGATTGCCAGAATGCTTCCTTGGTTTTTTGTTTATGACCCAAATTTCTGCTGCATACATTAAGATACTTCATACTATTGTTTGGTATGTATATCAATTTTTTCTTTTTCTTTGACATTTTTATTCCAAATAACACTATAACATTCCATTTTTTATCACTTCTATACATTAGACAAAACACCCAAATATTTAAAATTCTTTCTTTTTACTTCTATTTCCATAAGAATAGTAGAATTGATTAAGTTTAGTGGAGATCAACTGCAGAAAAGGGTATATATAGGGGTGGCAAATGCATTACCACTGTAAATATTTTGAAAAATAAATATATATATATTTTAGTGGTGTTCTAAATATTGGCTTGCTGCCTCCATTGGCAGTGATCCTGTGCGATATGGACGGCTTCATGTAGGGATTTTCCACCAGTCTTCTTTTGATCTGCTCATCATGTTGGATCATCTTCCTCTTAGTCTTTCTCCTTCTATTACCAATAGTTCCATGGTCCCCACTCTTCTATGTGGCTGAAGTAAATTAGATATGTTTGATTTATTTTTTTAATAGCTTGTCGATTTTTTTGAAAGTCCCTTGTTTTGGCTACATATGTTGCCATTGACCAATCTGAGCTTAGTATTTCTTGTTATTCTTCGCAGTTTTTCCATATTTTAATCAGTTTAGATGTTTTCCTTCTGTTAGCCAGACTTACATCCATTTTTTACAACCTTCCGTCTCCTAATCCTTTCTTGATATGGTTTTATCAACTTTATTTTTCTATGATCTTGTTCTTCATGCACTTTCTGCTCTGCGTGTGTGGCCATACCATTTTAGTCTTCTCTCTTCTATATACTGCAGGATATTTTTTCCACTTTCTTCTCCTTATCTCTTCATTTGATATTCTGTCTCTTCTGGTCCGACCATAGCATGGTTGGTTTGCTCCTTGGTTTTTATTACCTTATTATTTTCACTCTACATAAGAAGAATTTGTTTCTCAGAAGTGAAAATGTATCTTGGTGAATAAAACGTCATTGTAAATAAAATATAATTAAAACGACAAATATTTTTTGTGTATCTAAAAATTATATTTATTAACTAAAGAAATAACCTAACACATACAAATTAACTAAAAAAAATCATGGAAAATTACATTTATTAACTAAAGAAATAACCTAACTTATACAAATTAACTAAAAAAAAATTATGAAAAGTTACATATTATTTCTACAATTTGAGCATTTCAATATTTTGTTTCGTTCTCTGATTTCAATTAATTTCTCTCTCTGAATATTGATTTTATCTTCTTCAAGCTTTATCCTCTTGTCATAGTACTCCTTTCTGTCTTTTTGCATCTGTTGAAGTATTGAAATCCTGTTTACAATACTTCTTTTTCTAAACCTAACTGTTTGCTGGGATGTACTAGGACTGGGATCATCAACAGCCTCTAGAGTTTCGCTTCTCTCTGTAGGCACTTCTACAGTTTCTGAAGAAAGGAGTACAACTGGCTTAATATTATTTTTACCTTTAAAAATCTCATTCATCTCATTTTCATATTCAAAAAATTTTTTTGCTCTTCCAGTTTTGTTTTTATTATCAATAAATTTTTTGTAGGCTCTTTCCAGCACTCGCCATCGGTTCTCACAATGGCCTGCATTAAAATTGGTACCTGCCTGTTGATTTATTTCTTGGGCCATTATTTCCCATAATTTTTTGAATGTTTTTATTTGAAAAGTACCAACTTTTCCACGGTATTTGCTATAAATATCCAGTAAAACCTTGCTTTGGTTTGTAGTCCAATTTACTGACTGGTGGTGTCCTGACAATGGCTGTGATTCTTGCGCTTCTAAGGTTCTATTAAATATCAAATAGGACTCAAGACCTACAATGAAAATGTGATTTTTAAATAAATTAAATTACTGATAAGCATGAAAACATATCCATTAACCTGACGAGCATAAGGTTTTGTGTAATATACCCAGACCTAGAAATATTCATCTATTTTAATAGTGAATTATTATTAAGCTTCGGGTACTTCATGTTGTTTTAATTTTCATATTTTTCACAGAAGGTGATACATAAATGCCTTAACTAATAAATAATGTATGTTCCTATTGTTAACTTCATAAATAAATAACTATAATAAACTATTTGGTTTAGATCACCCTTAAATTAGTCAAATATACAAGTAAATAATATTGTTTAGTATACAAGAAAATAAGTATTATAAATAATAGTGTATTAAAACAACAAAAAGACTATCTGGGTGTGCCACACCCATCTAGCACTTTGTGTTACATTTTTATTCCAACCTTCTGCTCGTCGGTTTAAACGCTGTACAATTAAAATATATTTACCTTCAACCTCCATTTTTAATATATTGGGTATTTATTTAAAATCTGTAAAAATTACTGACACTGAGTCGTTTGGTAAAATGTATGTAAACAGTCAGTCGCTCAATCACAAAATAAAAGCAGCAATAAGAGGATGGAGATGACAACAGACAATTGACAAATTGTCGGTTGTTCCAACTACCTATCACTAATCAATCAGGAAGTCAGATATTTGATGACATGCGCAGTGGGAACAATCCACAAACTGTCAGAAACTTGTCTGTGATTCATGGTTGGAACAAACCTATAGAAAACCATTTCTCTGATTTTGACGAACGTGTGCGGCGTTCGACTGACTGTGAGTTATGCGACGTTCGACTGACTGTGAGTTATGCGTCGCTCACTGTTCTAACAAACCAGAGCTTAACACTCACAAGAACAACAGTGAGTAAACTACAAGTTGCGGAAAGGCAATTGAGAGAATAATGTTAGGGATTGGTAGCAGACGGCATTGAAAGGACAACAACACTAAAGTCGAACTAGGCAGGTCATGTAGCAAGATCAGTTGATGACAGGTGAACAAACAGAATTTTGGAGTGGAGACCCGAATACCAGCTAACAGAAATAGAGGTCGACCTCCAACGAGATGGACAGAACGACATAAAAAAAATGACTACAAATTGGATTCAGATGGCGCAAAATCGGACTAAGTGGCATGCGAGAGGCCTATGTTTAGCAGTAGACGTTAGATATTAGTTGATGATGATGAACACACAGTTAATATCTTGACAATGAGATCGTTACTCGTAAAACCGACTAAATGTGGTTTTCATCTGGAAATTCATCTGATTTGCGAAAGCTTGGTTAACTAAAAAGAGTACTTCTTTGTCCCATCTTCCGCTGCACACCCAAATATTGGAGTATTGTATATATATATATATATATATATATATATATATATATATATATATTATATATATATATATATAATATATATATTATATATATATATATATATATATATATATATAAGCGCTAATCTAACATAAAATACACTTTTAGACCATATTCCATACGACAAAAAGTAACATAGGTTGCCTAATACACAGGTCATCCTCTTAAACATGACTTTAACACCATCGGTGATTTCACATCGATTATAACCCAAATTTTAAATCCCAACACCTAGATTGCTGTTATTATTTTTTAAAATCATCAAAATAATTTTTGAATCTTTTGGCTGTAGTAATACTAGGTATAACTAATATAGTTCCATGTTACATTGACATTTTGTTTTTGACACCGTTCATAGGTATATTGTAAATCAGTTTCCAGCTGTTCTCCGTGGTAGAGGTTTACTCCCGGCTCTGGAACTCAATTTTACAATGTATGTTACCTGAAGTCATATTTAATTTAATACTGAACATCACAGTTTTTTAACAACAAGATGTATAATCTTTTATCTTACTAATCTTTATCTAATCTTTGGTGTAGTAATATACGTATAACTAATATAGTTCAGTTACATTGACATTTGTTTTGACACGTCGCAATAAGTAATATTGTAAATCAGTTTACAGCTGTTCTCCGTGTAGAGGTTTACTCCCGGCTCTGGAACTCATTCAACAATGTATGTTACCTGAAGTCATATTTAATTTCAATCTAACATAAGATTTTTTAAGACAAGATTAATCTTTTGATCTTATCTAATCTTTATCTAATCTTTTGGCTGTAGTAATACTAGGTATAACTAATATAGTTCCATGTTACATTGACATTTTGTTTTTGACACCGTCCATAGGTATATTGTAAATCAGTTTCCAGCTGTTCTCCGTGCGTAGAGGTTTTCTCCCGGCTCTGGAACTCAATTCAACAATGTATGTTACCTGAAGTCATATTTAATTTAATACTGAACATCACAGTTTTTTAACAACAAGATGTATAATCTTTTATAACTATATGTAATTTAAAGGGTTTTTACCCATGTATTTTGGTGGCTCAGGCATTTTAACCTAGTAAGTATAGCCATTTTTGCTTTTTAACCATAGTCAAAATTTCATAACCACGTTTGTTTTAACTAAATGGTTTATACTTATTTTAGGCGATTTTAAACCTGATGATGGACTGTTTAGTCCGAAAACGTTTGTTTTTTTGATGTAGCCCTTTTAAGGGTTTTTAAATAAATATACCCACTTACGAAGACTAACTCTTTTTTTATTTTTTATTTGTTGTGAAATTTGTCTCTTGTAAGCAGATAATTTGTGAATGTGTTTCATTCATTAAAAGCTGTATGTATTGCTATATGTGTAAATACGAATTAAATGTTCCATTGAATAATAGCCATTTTGTTAACTTTTTGTTTTTTTTTATTTATCGTTGGCAGGAGTATTTTCCTGTGATGCGTCAGTATCTTCAGAGGTGTCGTCTTGAATACTAAAATCTTGGTTTATTTTTCTAAGTAGTTTTTTCTTGATTCTTGCAATTCTAGATTTAATTGCTCTTTCGTTTAACATGGGATATAATTCAGTTAGCATATTGTCCCAACCCGTGTATATCCTGTGTGTATTCCAGGGCCAGTTCTACTGGGGTGGAAGAACCGTGAACGTCTTCTAAGAATGCTAAATTGGGTGTGATTTAGTACATGTAGTGGTGATGCATACTGGATACATTGTTTGAATGGTGTAATAACGACTCAATATTAGTAGTTCTAGTTTATTGTCTATTTTTCTAGTTTTTTTCTTCTTCTTAATTTGCATTGATTTTGGTATCGTGAATTATGTTGGTATAGTTTTTCTAGGAGTAGAGCAAGAAAATTTTTCTTTGTTGGGCTTTTGAGTATTTTGTGGATAAGAGGATTTGAGGTACAGTCCGAGGAAACGTGACCACTTGGTGAAATTTGTAACAAGTTAGTTTATCGGAAAAAAAATTCGGTACGAAATATTTTCAAAATCAATTAGGACGGAGTCGGGTACAGTAAAATTGTCTGTAGGTGCAAAGTAAACTTGTCTTCGAAAACTAAGTACATGGCTGTATTGCGGGTCTTGTATTCCAGCTCTAAGAAACGAAATCGGAGACATTAATTTAAAATCAAGATTAATTAAAGACTGTTCGATTATGTGATGGGGTATAGATGGACATACGTTGGATAAAACTAATCTATTAGCGGTGTAATTAGTTTACGTGCTTTGATTGTATGTTCTCTAATTTAATTTCACCATGTTGACTTAGAAAATCATCTACGACTTGTATGCTTGAAAGGTAGATGCATATTCTTCCGTTTGACATTTTGGATGAGAACAGTACATTTTTTGGATGGACTATAGTTCCTACTGCAATGGTGTACTCTTCTGTTCTTATTTCATCTACTGCCGGTAAAATTATGGCCTGGTTTTTTGTTGGGAATTTTGTTAATGGTTGTTGCTTAGTGATGGTAGAATAAGTAATGTTTTGCTGATCGGGATTAATTGATGGACCCCTGTAGTCAGAAGTACCACCTGTCATTTTGTCAAATTTAATCTTCTATCTTTTTTTAAATTTAAATTGAACTTTCATTTCAATAATTTTAATTTGGGTAGGTCCGACTCTGTTTATTTAAAAGTAAATAGTCGATCTAGCAATTAGCAAGATAATGCCAAGAGTTGAAACTAGTTTTTTAAATAATTAATAAATACGAAATATAAATAATGTTCTTCGTATGTATATAAAAACAATGTTTGTAATCAAACTACTGCCAATTTGGAAACTGTACTTACAGCTATTAACAGACCACTGTACACTGCTTCTATATATTTCGGTTTATTATTTAAATTTACACTGTTTCTTCTCAAAAACTATAAAAGTTGTGGAGCACAAAGTATTTCGACTTGTCTACCTGAAATTTCAGGACCGTTTTCTTATTTTATATTTACTTTTTCTAGAATTTGTATTTGTTGTTGATGTTTTAATAGAATGTGATATTTTACTGGTAGATGGCGATACGTGTTGCAAAATTGAAATTAGTATTTTGTAGTTCTAACAATAATATTTAATCTTCTTGTTCTTGAGCTCTTTTTTCCAGTTAATAAGAAAGTCTACTTACGATTTCAAGTTCTTTTTTAATAGTATCTTTCACAACCACAAGATAAATTTTCACTCGTGTCATGAAATTTGTCTTCTTTATCTTGTTTAAGTAATATTAAAGTAACAAACTCATTAACATGCCGCTAATAATGTTAGTCTATTAAACTATTATTGGTTCTTGGAAAAACATGATTAGCACTACACTTTTTGTTTGCTTACACTGGATGACACTATGAACTGTATGCATATGCATCAAATTCCTTGCTAGGGGATTTGGGTGTTCTTTAGTGGTCTTTAGTATTTAAGATTGGAAACTTTGTATAATTTCTATATAAGAATTTGCATTTTTACATAACATCGCTTTGTATAGGAGTTATTTATTTTAGTTTTTAACTGGGATTGTGTTCCTTTTAGCTAGTATATTATGTCTCTCAATTTATGATTCATTAGTTCTATTTTTGAAAAGTTGTGTTTTTCCAGGTCAGTTTTTCATCCAGATGAATAACAAGGTACTTTAGAAACAGGTGGGTATGTTCCTCTACGGGTGGTAAATTTTACATGTATCGACTTCTGCACATTCGGTTTAATTTTCCATTTTTTTAACCACTTTTTGACTTAATGTTAATTATTTTGCAGGAGTTCTAATGCGATGTTGGAGCTTGATCGCCGTATCACCTGCAAATGTAGCTGTTTTTGTGGCAGGTGATGTTGCCAGGTTGGCATTGTAGAGTAGGTAAAGGGCAGGACTCAGTATACTTTCCTGTGGGACTCCCGCTGTTATTTTATTGTCGTATTTGACTTTAACACGTCTATTTGTAAGGTATGACGTTAGGTGTGTAATAGTTTAACAATAAACAACTTCTTAGCTTATAGAACAACCACTGGTACCATAATTTAACAAACTCTTGTCCTATGTCCATGAACACGGCGAAGCAACATCTAAATACCTTAAGGTCTTTATGGATTCTGTTTACCATTCGATGTACTTGTTAAATGGCCAGAATGATTTGGCATTATTACCTGTCTTCTAGGAGAGGTGCTAGTCTTGTTAGTAAAAGTTGTTCCAAATATTTTGAGAGAGACAGCTTGATTTAGAGAGGTCATTACAACCACCCGTATTAAGGATATTATATCAGTAAGAAGAATGTAGAAAGCAAAACCATTAAAACACAAAAAAAGACCAAAACATAACATGGTATAAAGTAATCTGGATGTTATGAGATCATAAGGCAGTGGACATGGACAGAGGCAAGTAGGTTAGAAGTAATATTAAACTGGTAGAAAGAATTTTGAGTATATATATATATATTATGTTTGTATATAGTATATATTATACTTATATAGTTATACTATATATATATATATTTATATATAATATATTATATATATATATATATATATTATATATATATATATATATTATATATATATATATATATATATAATCAAATTATACGTTTTTGAAAAAAGAGTACGATAAACTCGAAAGCTTAACAACCTAAAAGAGTTTTACTTAAATGCCAATATTGACTTTTAAACCCAAGATATATTACTCACATAGTCACTAAAGCCCTTTCTACGAATATATATATATATATTATATATTTATATATATATAAAATAAGTGTCAGTCAATAATACCTAACTACTTTATATATATATATATATATATATATATATATATATATATATATGTATATTATTTATATATATTTATATATATACATATATATATTATATATTATATATATATATATATATATATATTATATATATATATATATATTATATATATATTATAATATATATATATATATATATATATTATATATATATATATATAATATATATATATATATATATATGGATATTTTGGGTTTGGTGGTCAAATACTGGCCTTTAAGTAAAACTCTTTAAAGTTTATTAGGCTTTCGGGTCGGTATAACTCTTTCTCAAAACATACTAAAAATGAAAACAAAAAACTACATTCGATAATAAAGTTGTTATATTTTCAACAGGCATACCTTTACTTAATAATTTTTTATTTTTTTTTTATTTTTATTTATCCGCATCAACCACTAGGGTTATTAGCGGTAGGTTTATGATACAAATATAGAAAATAAGATACATTTTAAAAGTCATGACTTACAACAATATGGTATTATGTACATGTATGTAAATGTAACAAAAATTAAATCACAATTTATTATAGAGTTTACAGTGTTTTAAAAAAGACAGAACTTCATTGAATTTTGTAACCAGTGCTTCTTTCAGGCTGTTGGGTATCTTGAATATCGCCTTGGCTGAGGTGTACTCTGGACATTCTATTAATATATGGTTGACTGTGAAAGGTGTTTGGCATCTTTGGCACATTGGTAGTGGTTCTTTGGAGATTATGTAGCCGTGTGTAAGTCGTGTATGCCCAAGTCGGAGTCTGCTGATAATTACCTGGTCTTTTCGTTTTGGTGGTATACCAAGATTTTTTGAGGATACGTCTGGTTTGATATTTTTAAGATTTGTGTTTGTTTGATCCCATATTTCTTGCCATATTTTATTCACATGAGTCTTTAATAAAGTCTTAGTATCTGATATTGGTATATCTGTTGTAGTCGGAATGTTCACATTGTTTATTGCTTCAAACGCTGTTTTGTCTGCTAGCTCATTACCAGATATTCCGACATGGGATGGGACCCACATAAATGATATAATTTTCCCAGAAAATTGGAGCTGTTGCAACGCGTCCTTAATTAGGAATAGATTGATGTGTGTGGGATAAACATGTTTAATGGCCTGTAAAGAGCTTAATGAATCTGATAATATTAGTATTTGTTTTTCATTTATGGTTTTACAATGATTTAGTGCGTCAAGTATTGCTTGGAGCTCTGCGGTATAAATACTACAGCCGTGAGTTAATCTAGTGGCAGAAATTAAGTTTTCTGATACAGTAGCAGCTGCTACTCCGTTGCAAGTTTTGGAGGCATCAGTGAAAAACAATTTGTGAGTGGAATATTTGAGTAAATTTGTATGATACTGAAGCCTGATCTCTGCAGAATTGTGTAAATGCTTATCATGATTAAGTAAGGAGAGGTCTACTATTGGTAAAGAAACTGTCCAGGGAGGTGTTTGGTATATTTTTATGGGTGCCAAGGTAATTTGATTGATATAATACGGTAATCTTTTAACTCGTTCGTAAAATGGTACTGTCTTGGTGGTGTAATTTGTGTATTGTTCTAGTGATTCTTCCGATACTAAACTTGCGAGAAAGGTATGATCCTTTGCGCTTAGAATTCTTGAAGCGTAGCATAGTGATAGATATTGTCTTCTGAGGTATAGTGGCATTTCTCCTGCTAGCACTTGAAGGCTTCTTATTGGAGTAGTTCTAAAGGCCCCAAAGATTAGTCTTAGAGATGTGGTTTGAATAACATCCAGTTTTTTTAGTTGATTTTTATTTGCTGTTTCATAACAGATGCATCCGTAGTCGAGTTTGCTTCTTATTAATGTCTGATATAAATTAAGAAGAATTTTAGTATCTGATCCCCATTTATGATTGGATAAAACTCTTAGTAAGTTTATTCCTTGTTGACAGGATTTGATCAAATTGTTGATATGTGAAGTCCATGTGAGTTGTGAGTCAAATATTACACCCAAAAATTTGATTTCGCGGACTTGTTTTAGAGGATGGCCATTTAGATACAAGTTTAAGTTGTATTCTGCTCTTCGTTTGTCAAACATTATTACTTTAGTCTTCTCAGTTGAAAAAGTTAAACCAGTCTCTAAAGACCACATTTCTAAGCTGTTTAATGTTCTCTGTAAAATTTGCGTAGCTAATTCTATATTTTTACTTTTAACATATATTACTAGATCATCAGCAAAAAGATTAGCTTTTACGGGAAGCTTTATGTGGTTTGTTATATTATTTATTGCGATTAAGAATAATAGTGGACTTAAGGCCGATCCTTGAGGAATTCCATTATGAAGTGATTTCGATGTTGACATGAATCCATTCGTTTTTACTTGTATGGACCTGTTTTGAAGAAAATTTTTGGTGAAAGCGAGAAAGTTACCATCTATTTTCCAGTTTTTCATAATTTTGAGGATATAATGCTTCCATGTTGTGTCGAAAGCTTTTTTAATGTCGAAAAATATTGCAATTACTTTTTGTTGATTTGTAAATGCTTTATGTATTTCGGATTCTAGTGCAACAATGTTATCAGCTGTCGATCTGTCTGAACGGTATCCGCTTTGTATTGGAGTAAAAAGTTTTTCCTTTTCCAAGTGCCATTTCAGTCTTTTACTCAATATTCTCTCCATTGCTTTGCAAATGTTACTGGTGAGAGATATTGGACGATAGGAGGATGGTAAGTTTTTTGGCTTATTCATTTTTAAAGAAGGAATTATAATTGCTTGACGCCATATTGAAGGAAACGTTTTATTTGTGTAAATATTGTTAAAGATGTCAACTAAAATTTTCTTTACTGTTTCAGGTAGTTTCTCAATAAATATTGTTGGAATATCATCAGGTCCTGAAGAAGTTTTTTTAGCATTGCCTAAGCTTTCGTTTAACTCCTCTATTGTAATCGGTATATTGAGAGGGCATAAAATATCTTCTATTTTGATTTGTGATAATTCGGTTTTTTCTTTGTGTTTTAAAAATCTAGAGTTGTATTCGCATACCTCAAACGAAGAAGTGCTGCATAGAATAGGCAAGGAAAGAGAACTTTTTAACACAGTAAAAGTAAGAAAAACATCATACCTAGGCCACATACTGAGAAATAATAAGTACCAATATGCCCAACTTATAGTGAAAGGAAAAATCGAGGGAAAGAGAGGCCTAGGAAGGAAAAGACTATCATGGCTCAGAAACATCCGACAATGGACAGGGCTAAATTTTGAACAGCTAATAAGAATAGCTGAAGATAGAGAAGAGTTTAAAATTGTAGTAGCCAACCTCCATTGAGGAGAGGGCACTTTAAGAAGAAGAAGAGTTGTATTGATCATTGCTCGAATATAGTTGATAGTGATCAGCTAAGATTTCTACAATTTCTAGTTTATCTGACGTAATTAAGTTATCAGTAGCAATGGTGTCAATATGATTAATTTTGGTTGAGCCTTTTATTTTCCTTATTTTCTGCCAAATATCACTTATTGGTGTAGATGAATTTATTGATGAGACATAATTGGCCCAGCTTTCTTTTTTAGATTTTTTGATTAGAAATCTGGACCTGGCTCTTAACGCTCTAAATCTAGCTAAGTTAGTTTCGGAATTGTGTTTTTTCAATATATTAAAGGAGTGTTTTGTTTGTTTCAAGGAAGTTTCTATTTCGATATTCCACCAGGGCAGAGGTGTTTTTGTGGTAGCTTTAGTTTTTCCAATCGCTTCTCTGGCTGAATCTATTAGGATATCATTAAAATTTGATATTGTGATGTTTATATCTTCTAATATTTTGAAGTCTTTCATCCGTTCAGTTATTAAACTAGTATACTTTTCCCAATCCGCCGATTTTAACTTCCATGTTTCATATGGTTTTGTATTAATCTTTGTGTCTTTAATATGAGTAATCAAAATTGGTAGATGGTCGCTGTCAAATAAGTGTGAAAGTGTATTCCACTCAAGTAGTGGTGCTAAAGTTGAATTGCTGAGGGATAAATCGATGGTTGAAAACGTGCCATTGTATGAGTTGAAACGGGTAGGCATTCCTGTGTTTAATAGCACCATTTTAAGGTTGTTAATTATTTCTAATAGAGTTTTGCCATTTTTGTCAGTTTTCAAAGATCCCCAAGATTCGTTATGACAATTTGTGTCAGCAAGAATTAGTTTAGGAGATGGAATTTGTTCTATCACTTTTTGTAGTTCCAGGAGTATGGATTCTTCCGGATGTGGTAAATATACACTGCAAATGTTAATTTTGAAATGATGAATTATTGATACTGCAACAGCCTCCAGATTTGTATCTAACGGAATTTCTTTGGATTCGACCGTAGATTTCACAAAGATGCCAACACCACCACTAGCTATTTGCTGCACTGGTCTATTTCTGATGTATGGTGTATAGTTTTTCAATTTTACATTATTATTAGAAAGTCGTGTTTCTTGTAAACATATTACTAGAGGTGAGAATTCATTGATTAATATTTTTAAGTTTTCGATATGGCTGTAAAAGCCATTCAAATTCCATTGAACTATGAATTTGGTTATTGGATAGAGTTGCTGTCGCTTTCTTCCTCAGTAATAGAAGAGTTGTCTGTTCCATGTATCTTTTTTAAGATTCTTGAAATGTTGTTTTTAAGACGTCGATCGTTTGTGTTTGTGTGTACCATTTGCAATTCAGCGCTAAGTCCTTGTAGGTCATTTGTATAATCCTTTGCTACGTTTTCAGGAAACTTTGAACCTATAGCATTTGTAATATAGTCGCATAGTTCTGTGTATCTTAGTGTGTAAGGAATAGTAGCTGAGGATAAAATGGCTTCTATAGGTTTCATTGAGGTTTCGATGTTCAAAGCTTTTTTAATCCTTTTAGGTGCAGATTTCTTTGGAGCAGGAATTATTATTTCTTGATTTTCTGACTCTATTATTTCAGGAGATGTTGACATTTGTCTTTTTATAGAAGTGTGTGATATTATGTTGGTATTATTAGATAGTGATTCAGGTAGGTTTTGTGAGTTGGAGGAGGTATTTGGTAGTGATCTGTTTGAGGAAGTAGCAGCAGGAGTACTGGATTGATGAGCAGTTGCGGTTTCTGATGTAAGGGATGTTTTATTTATTGGATAATTTTCTGTTTCAGAAATATTAACATTTATAGATTGAGATAGCTGGTCAATATTTTGTAAATTAATTGGTTCGATAGTGCAGTTTTCATCTTTGTGTCCTGTGGTATTACATTTAGAGCAATTTAGGCCATCTAAGGAAAGATAAATTCTGTAGGGGGTATTGTCATGAGATATTAGAAGTGAATTTGGGATATGATTATTAGTTGTTGGAGCAACAAATACTTGACGTCTAAAGCTTAATATATGATTGTATTCAGATTCAGGCATGCCAACTTTTAAAAATGTTATTTTAGACACTGCAATAAGCTCCAATTTTTTGAGCTCTTCTTCGATAATAGTGTTTGGAATACTGGGGCAGACATTTGATATCACTAGTCGGCTCGCAGGAGTAATTAATCTTCTAATTTCTATGTCGTTTCCTTGTATTGAAACGGATTTGTGATTATGTAGTAATTTTTCTAGGATTGTAGTGTTACTGAGATATATGCATACTCTGTTATTTGAAATTCTGGACGCAAAGATGATATTTTTTGGTTGTACTAAAGTTCCTATTGCTGTTATGTATTCGTGTATTTTTATATCTGGTACTGATGACAAAACAATTGCTTGTTCTTTGGATGGAAAGTTAAAGCTGCTTACGGCATTAGAGTAGGTTAATGTTGAAGAAGAGGTTGGTGTTGAAGATGATAATAATGGTTTGGTGATTACTGTGTCTGTTTTTAAATTGTTATCCATTTTTAATTTTTAATTTCTTCATTTAGTATAATTATACTAGAGCCGCTACTGACTTAAGGTAATTAAGCCGGCTTATCGGCGTTTTTATTTGAAATAAAAATAGATCTTCTGTTTAGTTTTCAATAAAATTCTTTAAATGGTTTTATCTGGATCAAATAAAAATTGTACTTACAATTTTTCTTTTCTGTAATTAGAAGACACTTTAATTTCACTCTTAGTACAAACTTGTATTTAAAGTTTTGGTATAAACCAACAAAAAACACGTTTTATTCGGAGCTGAAATTTATCGACACGTTACTAATGAGTCTCCTTAATAAATTTATATATATATATATATATATATATAATATATATATATATATATTTATATATATATATATATATAATGCTATTATTTATAATTTCATTCTAGGAGCAGCATAAATAAGCATTCTTCTTCTTCTTCTTCAAGTGCCCTGTCCGTTGCGAACGTTGGCTATTAACATGGCAATTTTGATCTTGTTTGCGGCGCTTCTGAATAGTTCGACCGATGTGAGCCCGAACCACTTCCGCAGATTTTGGAGCCACGAGTGTCTTCTCCTGCCTGGCCCTCGCTTACTGTCTATTTTTCCCTGGACAATCAATTGTAGCAGACGGTACTTATCGTGTCTCAATATGTGGCCTAGATATTCAAGCTTTCTTTGTTTAATTGTATTCACGATTTCTTTCTCCTTTCCGATTCTTTGGAGTACCTCTATGTTGGTGACATGTTCGGTCCAGGATATACGAAGAATGCGTCGGTACACCCACATTTCGAATGCTTCTAGTTTTCTCGTTAGCGTCTCCGTCAGCGTCCAGGCCTCCACGCCATACAGCAAGATCGGAAAAATGTAGCATTTAACTATACGTAGTTTTAGGGGAAGAGACAAATCCTTGCTTATGAGGAGCTTTTTCATATTGCTAAATGCTGCTCTAGCTCGTTCTATTCTCGCCTTAATTTCTATGGTCTGTTCCCATTTTGCATTTACGTTGGTGCCAAGGTACACATAAGACTCTACATGGTCAATTAATATGTTACTTATCCGTAATTGTCGAGCAGGTTGTTGCTTTTTGCTTATCAGCATCCACTTTGTCTTCTTGAAGTTGAGGCTCAGGCCGTATTCCTCACTAACTGAATAAAGTCTTTCCATTACTTGTTGTAATTCGTCTATGGTACTGGCAAGGATCACCGTGTCGTCGGCGTATCTTATATTGTTCGTTAACTCGCCGTTTATTTTAATGCCCTCATTTGCATTTTCCATACATTTGTTAAATATTTCCTCGGAATACATATTGAATAGGAGTGGGGATAATATACACCCCTGACGGACACCTCTTTTGATCTGCACGCTTTCAGTGAGTTCGTTGCCAATTTTTGCTCTTGCTGTTTGACCCCAGTATAGGTTTGCCACAATTCGAATGTCCTTGTCGTCAATACCTGTCTTTCGCAGAATACCTATCAATTGTTCATGATTGACATTGTCAAATGCTTTTCTAAAATCTACAAAGCACAGATACACGTCTTTATCAACGTCTCTACACCGTTGTATAAGCACCTGGAGAGCGAAAATTGCTTCTCTAGTTCCAAGTGCTTTCCGAAAACCAAACTGCGATCTATCAATATTTGACTCACATTTATCATATATTCTTCTGTGAATGATCTTAGTGAACGCTTTAGTGACATGATTGATCAAGCTTATAAGCCGGTAGTCATCACAAATCTGGGCATTTGGTTTCTTCGGGATTGTAATAAATGTTGACTGTAGCCAGTTCTCCGGGATTTTACCGCTATTATATATGTTGTTAAAAAGTACAACTAGATTATCAAGGAACTGTTTGTCTGATTTACATAGGATCTTTAATATTTCGCAGGGTACATTGTCCGGACCTGCTGACTTATTGTTTTTTAGTGCTGCAATGGCATCTTCTATCTCCGATTTAAGAATGGAAGGTCCTGTTTCTCCTTCTCCATATAGGTGATCATCAGTCTTGTTAGATGCAAATAATTTTTCTATGTATGATTTCCATGTTTTTAAGATCGTTGATGGCTCCGAGATAAGATTTCCATCGCTATCTTTTATGCTGTTGGGTGACTTATTGAATTTCCTCTTGTTTGTCATCGATTTTATATAAATAAGCATAAAATTGCCAAACTAAAAGTTTAGACCAGATATATCCAAATTTTGGTCCTTAGTAGATAAAACAGTTAACGTAATTTAATTTTTTAAACAAGAAATTTTTAAAAGAATACCAATAAATATCCCCTTTTGTAATACTTAAAATATTAAAACACTTAAACGTACATACATAAAGCTTTATAATAAAAAATAAAATGAATCATCCAATCATCCATTTTGACTACTTTTCACACTCTAGCAAAAACACTCCATTACATTCCATTTGCGGAATTGTCTTCTACGTCATTTATTTTCCGCAAATCCCTGTTTAGCGTCGCCACTGATGTGTATTTCATGGAAAGCTTTGATCATGTAAGTAATGCAGATACCAAGATGCTTGGTTTGATCTAATAACCCCAATAAGTTCCGAAGTTAAAGGTATAAGGGCACTCGAATTTCACAAAAATTTTTCTGAATATTTCAGATGAAAGAAAATGCTTATCTTTAATCTGAAGGTTTCTTGGAAAGGAAATGCGGCCGGATTAATGCAGCAAATAAAAATGGTTCGAAGCTGGATCGTGGATATTTCTTTAGCGTAGTTATAAGAGAGTTATATGTTGTTGATATATTTTATATACAAGTTTATATATTCTAGCAATTATTTTGTATAGCGTTTTTTACTTAGTATTTAAAGTTATTTATTCTAAAGTCGCTTAATTCTACCGATATTGATTAAAATTCATATTATTGGTAGAATAATGTAACGTTAAATATCACATGTTTGTTATTTTTTTTAATATTATTTTCAATTTCTTTCGATTTTATTCATTTATTGACTTGTTACTTTTATTTTACCATTTTTATTCTAAAGACAGTTGGCGTTCAGCAGTTCGATCAATTTTCTATTTACTAAATACTCTCTCATAATCTTAATTCCAATTTGATTTTTCTCTTAATATTTAAATTCTTGTATTTAGACCCCATTATGTTCTGTGATTGCAAAATTTAAATTAACGTTATGTATTCGATTTTCTATTAGTCTTCCCATCGTATTTGTGTTAGAAGAGCCCCATATTATATTGTGTCCATTAAAGTCACCGACGACTATACGGGGTGTTGGAATTTGGTGGATAAGGTACTGTATATCTGCATAATTTATCTGTGAGTTGGGAGGAATGTAGATATTACATAGATAAAATGACATTAAGGAATCAATTTTGATGACTATAGCTTCTAAATTGTTTACTACGGGAAATAAATTAGTATCGAAAGATTTTTTTACTAATGTCATAACACCACCACTAGCATGGTTAACAAGCATAATAAAAGATAAAAACTAAACGATAGCTGCTAATAAGTGCTGGTTTGTGATGCATCACTTTCTAATTCAGAGCCCACCTCTCCAATATAAGCAAATATTTTGTGTTTAAGTTAGTTAGTCTCTTATTGACCTTTCCTTAAAATAGGGACGGATTTGTTTTAACATATGAGAGAGACCTAGCAAATTGGAAGTGAAATCCTCGATCGAGATTATGGGATTAGCTAAGCCGGCAGTAATGTCTAGAAGGAGGGCTAATTCTTCACAGTTCAGTAGAAATGGTAGTTCGTGATTACTGATGGAGGTTTTGGCTGGTTCTCTCATGGATGAAAAGAATAAATTCGAATGAATTTCTCCAAGTTTAGTTTTCTTTGGCTTTTTTCGAGTTAGTGTGGATTTTGGTTTTACAAATGGGATTTCTTGAGGTGCAGTATCAGTTTCTGGAGAAATAACTTTATTTATAGAGTATTTTGAATGCGATTCTTTGTTTCCTGTTGCTTCTCTACCTACGTTGGGTAATTCTGACTATGTTGTATGTTGGTAACTATGATGACTATGGTATGTTGTAAAAGTATGCTTTGGTGTAATTAATGGAGGTAGAGTTTGGTTAGACAGCGTCATTGAAGGTAGTTTCATTGGCAAAGAAAAATGCTTGTGTAGGAAGCCTTTCTGTTATAGTTTGTCTAGTCAAATCAGCTATAGTTGTAATATTAAAAGTTTTATAACTTAGTTGAGTTTGTTGTATTTCAGATATATTTGTAGGTTTGGTGTGGCTGCTGTCACGATCCTGGTTTCTTACATTTAATGCAGACGTTCCCATCCTGTGAAAAGAATAATGTTAAGTTTGTGTTTTCGAATGTTACTGTTGTGGCGCTTGGGATGGTTAAATTATGATGGCTAACATATATTTGCCGTCTTAAGCTTAGGATATAGCTATAATCACGAAGATTTGCATCGATTTTTAGAAATGTTATGGGAGATACAAGATTTGGACCGTTTTTAAGTAATTATTTTTCAAACTTTTCCTCGGATATAATTTGATCATGTTTATCTAAAATTTCATCTAGGATATTTTGTTCTCAAGGTACATGCAAATTTGGTTGCTGGAAAGGCGGGAGGCGAGAATGATATTTTTTGGTTGAATTATATTACCAAAAGGAATAAGGTAGTCTTGAAGCGGAGTATTTTTAATTGCAATAAACACTAGAGCTTGTTCTTTGAAAGGAAATTTAAATTGATTGGTCACTGCTGAGTAGCTTTTTGGTACATTTTTTTTTGTATAGATGGTTCGGAAATGGTTCGGAATCAAGTTGTTGTTCATTACTTATATTCATGCCCAGCTACTTAAGCATCTCTAAAGAAGGCAATGTAAATAGCCCCTTATGCAACTGATAGAGCACAACAAAGTAACTTAGATCTGGGTGCTGGGGTATAAGGGAACTGTTGGTAATGAGATTTCTGATAGTTTTTCTAAAGAATGAGCTAATACTTCTTTTATCAGACCAGAACTATTCTGCGATGTAAATATTCAGTATGCTAGTGAAGAATATATGAAGATAGAAAACGAAACTGTGTAATTTTCAGTAGTCAAGAAAGACATTCCAGACTAAATCAAGCAAAATGGCAATTACAAGCTTTTACTAGTTATGCAAAAATACTCTGCAAGCTTTAAAAAACTCAACTCAGAGTAACCACAGTTATTCTCACTGAAAACTGCTTAGTGATAACTGCTTAATCTGTAACAAGCAAAGTGAATAGAGCAATATTCATATTTTGCATAATGCAAAGAAAACTGTTCAACGTATTGTTTGCAACTGCGGTGCAATTGTTAGCCAAAGCCATACGTATCTACTCGGCAAAAGTCTTCTTTTAACTGAACCAGATAACAAATTTACTATTTTTACTGGAGATTAACTACAACTTAAGTTTAAAATGTTTATTTTGACGTTTTGATTTCCACTTCGGACCAAATAGTAAACTGTATTAAGATAACCTAATATCTCTTCTAAAGGCATAGTAGGCTCTCTTGGTACGTAGGAAAGAGACAAATGTGATAATAATTTACAGAGAGAAAAATTAAAAAATAAAAGTCTTCTTCTTATTGTACCGTTTTCTTACGAAGGTTGGCAATCGCTTCTTTAAACATGTTTCTATCTTTTGTAACGTGAAATATCTGTACAACACTGAGTTAGTCTAAGCATTTTCTTCCCTCTACCCTTTCTTAAGTGTAGCAAGAATATTTATTGATTTCAAATATGTATATCATATTATTTTTTTAAACAATAAAAGTATCAATTAAAAAACATCAAATTACCTACTTGTTGTCGATATAATGTATTCTGCAACTCACAAGAGTTTAGTCATTATTATTTAAAAATATGAAAGTGAATCTTCAACCTGTATATAGTAGTGAAAAGTATAGAAAAGAAGAAGAATTTACAGACCAGAAAGAATAATAATTATAAGTGGCATTATCGTTTTTCATTTTGATCCAAACTAAGGTTTTAACTTTACTCGTTACTCGTCTGTCAATAATGCAGATACAATGGTTACCGACATTGGCGTCCTGTCAGTCTATCTGTCTAGCCCAAGTGACTCATACTATACTACATATTCAGATAAAAAATATCTCTTCTAAACGGACAGTATACTTTATTGGATAAAAGCTTAGAGAGGAAATGCACAAAAGATCTGTCAGGTTCAAGTGTGGAAAAGTCTACTAGGCCAAGCTACATATCTTTTTGAAATCTATAACATTTGAATTCTTTAACTTAAAAGTAATATTGATCAGTAACTGGTTCTGATCAGTAACAACGTGGCAACGTGGTAGTAATTGGTAAAATACTTTGTTATTTTTCGTCCGTGACAATCCTGAAAATTCGAGAGTTACAGCGGAAAATAATTTAGTGCAATAAGCCGATTTGTATAATTAAAATAATAAGTTAGTGACGGTGATAAGGTTTGGCCGTAAAACATTAAAAAACATTTGATTAAATTAAAAACAAATAAACAAGGTTAACTGATAATTAGTAAAGTATAAATAATAAAACCGGTAATTACATCAAAATCTTGTCCGATTTTAAAGCGACGTTGCCAAGCTGACAAGAATTTCTAAGTAAAGAATAAAATCAATAACAGTATCACAGGGAAACGGTAGGCATCGTTTTCTCTGAGCCGTTGAGGTGTAAAACAGTGCTTGGCGCCGAAAATGGACAGATACTTGGAAAAGAAAACATGTCTGGACAGCGACTGAACAACGGATGATGGCACAAAAAACAGGACAAGAGATAAGAGTTCAGATAAGGAAGAAGAAAGGTCAACGAAGAGTCGAAAACGCTACAAGATTCCACCCAAAACAACAGATAACCATGATGAGACAAAACTGGGTAAATTAATAGACATAATGAACAATCTGACAAGTAACATAAAAAAAATAAAGATAACCCAAAACAGGAGTAATGACACAATAGAAATACTTATTGTTGACAACCAGACTTTCATCTTGGTGCTACAGCCCTTAGTGGGCCTTGACTTTCTCAAGCGTTCTACGCCATTCTGTTCTGTCCCTTGCTTGCATTTTCCAGTTGACGACTGCGATCTTCTCCGCATCTTGTGGTACCTCATCCATCCAACTCAGCTATGGTCTACCCCGTCTTCTCATTCCCACGGGTTGCGCTGTTAGAATCTTTTTATCATGTTCGTTTTAGGTGCCCGGGATACATGTCCTACCCACTGCAGGCGGTTTCGCTTAATTATAGTGGTAATATCTTTACCAAGATAATCAGACTTTAAGAAAAGAAAATAAAGATCTTAAGAAAGAAAATATGGAAATTTAAAACGAGTTAAATAAAGTTAAGGAAACTATTAAATTCATGAAAAAACAAAGAAGAAAAAACAATGTAGTCATGAGTGTACTAGCAATCGAATCATACGATCAAAGCGCCTTAAAAGAGGGAATGAGCAACTTAATTAAACACAATTTGAAGATAGATGTTAAAATTAAAAATGCACACAAACTGGTGGAGAAAAATTGTCTGGTTGAATTAGCAGAACATGAAGAAAACTTAAAGGTTATAAAAAATATATCTAAACTGTTGAAGAAGTATACATCAATGATAATACTACGAACTTTATATCTAAACATGTTGAAGAAGTATACATCAATGATAATGCTACGAATAAAAGAGAGAAATTCAGAAAACCATAAAAAACAAGAGGCCGCGAAGGAGAAAACGAGAGAGAGGATAAGGACTTAAATCTTGGTGAAATAAAATAGGTATCAACAAGGGTCTGGGCTGTAAGATGGACAACCAAAGGAGAACAAACTAGTCAAAATGGGGAAAAAAAACTAGTAAATAAATATGCGGAAATAAATATGACAAACCAGAGCAATGCCAACGGACATGAATAGTTAAAGAATAGGTAGAGACATAGGACAAGAATAGGAAAAAACAAAGACAGATCCATAAATAAAGACCAAGGACGTGAGCAACGAGAGACAAGAAAAGGTTAACCAATAAAAGTTCATGTCCGCAACGAGCGAGAATATAAACTGTACTATGTAAAACCAACATTAAACAAGAACGAGCTTAATGATGCAACCTACAATAACAGAGTAGTGCTAAAGCCCAAAAGGATGGAAATATAGCCAACATGAAATGTTCAGAAGTCACAACAGCAAAGAAGTCGAACTTGCCTGAAGAATTTGACAAAAATCCAAATAGACTTACTGGTTATAACAGAAACCAAAAAAGAAGCGTAAAAAACACACATTTTTATAAAAAAGGACACTTCCTCATTACCAGTGGGTGTCACTATCGCTAAAGGGCAAAGATGGGTAGTCATCCTTTATATACAGTAACCCAATAAAAAATATTGAAGATTGGGATGCTTTCCATATTGGGAATTATATAAAACTTTAATAATAATGAACGTATTTTAAAACACAAAGTATGTACATAAATAACAAGCTGAAAGTCAAAAGTAGAGGCGAAAGATCATCATAGACTATGTGTTTATTAAATAGATAAATCGAGCAAAACATAAAATATTAAGAGCTAAAACGAGGAGCTGAATATATAGCCCAATCAAATAACGAAAGAGACCACGAAAATAAGTAAAGCTCATAATACAGTCCACTATAGAAGTAACAGGCCACATAAGCTCAGCGACAAGAAGACAGCAAACAATTGAAACTACGTAAAACAACCTAACAAAGCACGCTAAACATGACTGTGACTTACTCCAAAATGGTCAAATACTGAAAGAAGTACTGTCTAAACGGTGTAAAGAAGCATGCGTGAATAAAAAGAAATAACAAAAAGCAAAAAGTGTCCAAACTGGAGGAAAATGAAATAAAAGCCAGAAGTGAAGTCCAAGAAGATAGCTTGGAAAAATTATTAATGGAACGGATCTGCAGATAACTACCAAATATATAAACTGCAAAGAATCAAAGTCAAAGGATATGGTACTAGCAGCGAAATGTAAGAGGAAAAGGTTGAAAAGATTCGGAAACAAGATTGAAGATGACTATCCACTCTCACTAAAATTATTCTTTAAAATCCTAAAGAATTTAAAAACGAGAAAAAGCTTTCAAAAACATCCGAAAGCAATAAGAGGATCAAAGAAGGAGATCAACTTACTGCAGTGACAATGACCACATCCTAGATAGATGGAAGCAATTATTTCGAGATCTAACTGAATTCCAAAACGAGTGACATTATCACAGAAAAACAAGAAGAGGTAGAGCAAAAGACCAATATTTAAAAATGAAATAACTATAGCATGAAACAAAAGAAATCATACAAAAGTTAAAGAATTGGTAAGGTGGCTGATTTAATAAAATCACAGCAGAAATGCTTAAAAACATGAGCGACACGTGCATTGAACTGCTAACAAAAGTTGATAATAGGCATGGAATGAGAGCCAAATACCAAACATAGGAAGTAAGAAATTTATCTACCCATTTTCAATCAGGGAGACGACGGCGAATGTATTGAACTACATGAGGAATAACACATACTGAGAATCCCATCTAAAAGTATATGTGAGAGAATGCTATAAAAAACGTCTGCTAGCAAGAAGTCGATTCTAAAATTGAAAAACACAGAGGGGATTTTAAGTAAAAGGCAGAAGTATCCAACATAAACATATTGCTATCAAGAAAGTAATAAAAACGCACGGAAGTCAAGCACTTAGCTTATACCAAGCCTTTATAGACTTATAGAAAGGCATTTTGAAGTACTCAACAATTAAGGTGATAGACATAAGTTTCAAAAAAAAGGTTTGAAAAATTAAAAACTCAGCAAGCAATTATGCTTCTAAATAGACATACAAGGAAATAATCAGAACGGATAAATATAGAATCCGAAGAAATCACATTAAATGAGGCCTTACATCAAGGAGCAGTTCTAGGCGCCATACTGTTTAACATTGTCCTTTGTGTCTTTTGGGTGACATAATTAAAGTAACTAGAGCGAGAAACAGTGAAATTAATCTAGAAATATAGATGCAGTGTGGATCTCAGTGTGAGCTACGCAGACGATCTAGTCGATATTTTGGTATAAATGAGGAAGCAATTAATCGAAATTTACAAGTATGGAACCTTGCACTAATTAAACAAAATTTGAGGATTAATAATGAGAAGACGAAAGATATGGTATGTGCAAAAAATTTAAAACAAACGAAGGATACCACTTAACGGAACTTTATATACTGAAGTCGATACTTACAAATACTGTGTGAGTATAATGAGGTAAATGAGTATAACAGAGGAACTAAAGAAAACTGAAATAAGTTCCAGAATAGAAAGTGCTGCTCGTGCTGTACACGCAATTAAAAGTAGGTTTTGTGTCAAAAAAAATCGGCACGGTTTGTGCCAGATTTTAACTTTTGGTAGTGAAAGAGTTGACGCTTACCGGATAAAATACAATCAAAAAGTACAGAGCATATAAATAAACGTTCTAAGAAGAATAATGAAATACACCATGTCATATAGTATTTTAGAAAAGAGCAATCAGAGAACATCATACGGTCCATCCAATATTAAGAAAATATGCAAAACGAACCCAACTAAGATGGTACGGACACATGGTTAAAATGAATCAAGAAAACCAGTTAAAAAAAGTATGGTAAGTCCATAGAGACAAACCAAGAGACCCAAGGGGCAGGCCAATAAAGACAATGGGATGATAAAGTTCACTCCCAAACCCAGAATACGCAGGAATCAGCAAGAACCACAAGAAACCAAGCAAAAAATACAGAAGCTATGGGAGAAAATTGTAGGCATGCAAACTATCTAAAGACATTACCCCGACCACCTTAGGGTAAATGGTTTTTAGGATTGTATATAACTGGTTCTGATTTTTATCTCTACGTCTGTTTTCTTCTTTTTATGTATGTAACTTTTTGTATCTAAATTTCTTAATTTTCTTTAATTTTCCTAACTTAATTTTCATGTTCTCTTGCATCTAGTCGATCCTATCTCAAGTATATTCTACAGATTTAGTTGAAGTCTTGTATATTCTGGTTTATGATTTAAACGATAGGTGAGGTAGTTTTTGTTTTCTATTAAATCACATTATTATATTTACAATATTTTTATTTTAAAAGCTACATAAGCCTGAATTTTGTTGCTGATCAACTACTATTATTACAATCTTTATTTTTGTTCGTATACAGGTTTCCTGTATAGAATTCTACTTAACTCGATAATTAAATATAACCCTTGTATAATAAATAACAGAGTTTCGCCATCAGCAAAAAGCACAAAATCCCTTCCTTGCGATTTTTTGATACAGCTTGCGTCCGAATGAAAAGTCTTTAAGAAAGTTTCTCAAATAAAATCCTTTTTTTGTTGTTTGAAAAGGTAGAAGGTTGATCTTCTCATTGTTTTTTCCTTACAGGATACGACGGAAGCGTATTGGAAAATAGCAAGTTTTTGACTTAATTTAGAAAGGCATTAGGATCCGGCCGCTCGGGAATTTTTATGGACAACTTTGTTTCTTTTACTAGTTCATTTTAATTCCAAAACTGACAACTCATCTCGAGCTAGTTTTTGTTGAATCGCAGTTTAGGCTGGAAACAAAGCACGACAGTAGATATTTTATGGTAATAAAAATTTACTTAAGTTTTATAATATTCATTTTCATAGCCTTTGAATTATTTAAAAAATTATAATGTAATATAATACATTTTTAATGGCAAAAATCTTTGAAAAACAGTTTATCGTCACAGATGGTTGAGCCAGCACGTTATACAGGAAAAGGTGAGCAAGAAGTGTACATATTTGTCCTCGATATTATTCACTTATGTATTTGATAAGATTCAAAGAAAGCAAAACATATAATATTGTACATTTTAAAATATTTTTATGTTGTGAACCGGTCTTACTTTACCGTTCCCTCCGTTATGATACACATTCCGAAATTTTGGAACCATGTAGTAGCTTACATAAGTCTAGTGGATTGGTACCGTATATATTTGGAGTTACTTCATTATCTCCAATAAGTGTTCACCGCCTACAATCCAAAGCCTAGTAGTCATGCAAGATATTGTTGATCGTTTCAGGTGCTTTGTTACAGAGTCTACAGCTCAAAGCCCCATACAATAGTCTCTATTATATGCAGAGTAACAAGTCTCCATTATATGCAGATACCCCTTATTGGGAGCATGTCCAATAAGGAGCCTGTTATGACTCCAAGCTGATTGCCGCTTTTGTTTTGTAGTACTTCAGCCCTGTTAGCACATGTCCGACCAATATATACCTTGCCATGTATTTGATCGCTTTCTTGATGCTTTCTGATAATCCCACGGTCGGCTCTGAATCAAAGTATTTTGCCGCCGATGCTCTCCTGGCAAGTGCATTAGCTCTTTCATCGCCATATATACCTGGATGATCTTACTAAATCCATACCAGTGCAATACTGTTATCTACACTAGCATGTTAGCAGTAGACTTAGTACTTATGAGGGCCTTAATGGGTACTTGGCTACCTGTGTAATTGGTAATCTGTTGTAATTGGCGTACTATGATTGCTGATATCTTTTACGTTTCACATCCATATAGTCATATGTTAATTCAGATTTTCCATTTGTGTTGAAAATTGTTAATATCGTTTTAGTTAAATTAGTCCTGGATCTCCATATGGTATTAGGCATATTGTATATTAGGTCTTACGAACCTTATTAATTTTTCCTGTACATCACGCTCTGTACATCCACTGTTATAGTTAAAAAGGATACAAAAGATACACAAATTTTGGTAATCTCTTAAATAATTGGTTGTTAATAACAATAAGCTAGTTTCATCTGGTGATAAATCGCATTTCTTTGGGTATGTTGATGTTTATTTTTAGACCTATCTTCTATGAATCTTCTTGGAACCTTTTTACTCGGAGTTGCATTTCATGGTTTCTATATGCTAAAAGCCATAAATATCGTCAGCATAATCTAGATTTTCAAGTCTGTTTGTTCATAACCAGGAAATTTCTCTATTAGAATTTACCTTGGTTAGTGCGGAGTCCAGCACAATGTTAAATAGTAAGAGAATAAAACACGGTATTGTTTTACTCCGTTTAGCCAATTAATCAGATGCCTTTATGCCAATTATGCCTTTGTGTGCGAATTTGCTTTCTCTATTACTGTAGAGTTCTTTGATAAGATTAATTTTTTTTTGGTATTCCTATTTCCTACAGTACTTTCTGTAGGGCCATATGTGTGAGGATGCCGAAGGCTCTTTTAAAGTCACCAAAGCATCTGAAGAGTGGAGAGTTAAATTGTGGATTAATTTTCTCTATGTATGTTTGTTTTGATCTAACGCCGGCTTGTTACTTCAATAATATCGATTCCACACTAGAGGTGCTACGTATTTCCTAGATATGATTGTTTATTAAGCTAAACATTATCACACAGTTAGTGTGCAAACTGTGGATTCACATTGATATACACGACTGCATAGACCAATCCTAGTGCTGTCGATCTAACTGTTGTACAGCTTTCGCAGACTATTATTACAGGTTCTTAGTCTGTACAGTTTAACATCTAGATATTTGAGATTTAAATTTACAAAGGGCCATTTTGTTGTTACGTGGTAACAAGCTACTCCAGTAATGGCGTGATTGAGCAATTTTTTGCAATTGCAAAAATTTCTCCAGATGGTAGCTAGTCGTTTATTGTCATTTTTCCAGTATTGTCTCTAGAGACTAAACAGCAGAGAAGCTCGCATTCATTTATATATTACTGTAGAGGTTGTGAATCAGTACATAAAAATAGAATAAAAACAGCAGAACTCCTTCTAAAAGCCATCCTTTTAAAAGATTATGTACATATCGTTAGTCGGAATGAGTAATTGATCTGTGCCGATATGGTTTAGTTGAAATAATGTTTGTTTTTCAGATAAGTGTTGCAGTATTGTTTTATTATTCTTAATGTACAAATATGTCAAAAAGTTTGTAGATCAAACTTAAAAGTACAATTGAATGGTAATTTCTTAGGTTATCATTATTTTTTTCTGCCTTGGTGATGATTTTGACCCTCACGAAACAATAGGAAATATTTTAGCTTTAAAGAATTTCTAAGAAAAACTGCATAAATAATATCAAAGCCAGTGAGTGAGTCTTTAACTTTATTTAGGGATTTTATGATTTCTTTAGTGGTAAAAGGGATAAAATATTTTGTTTTAAATGCACAGGTGAATTAAAAGGCTTTAACATATTTTTAAACTTACGTAGAATGTAGATGATTTTAAGGAAGTATTTGAAGTATGCTCTATATGAAGCGTCACTTGGTTTAGGGTCACTGTGGTGTTGAACGTTAATGTAGGGACCAGGCTTGTATACTAAATATTTTTGAAAATGTGGGTGTTTTGTGGCCTCTTGCAGAATCTATGCTGTAAAACAGTTTTTCCTGCTTAATTGGTTTTACATAATTCCTTATAAAATTTGCTTCCTTTATACCATTGATAAATGTATTTTTCAGGTAATATCTACAAATTGTGTCACCTGCTGCAGCATTCCTGTATTTAATATTAATGTAGTTATTTACAACATTATTTTATTCACATATATATTGTTTTTATAAGTTCAGCTCTATCATACTTCTTAGTTATATTTGATATTGTAATTTTTGAGCGTCTAAATTGATTTGCAAATGATTTGAATTAGATAATCAGAAACAAATTGGGATTTTTAAAATTTGCAAAAATACCTTTTGTCAATCGCATGTAATCATTCCGCCCAATTCTCTAATAATTAATATTTCTCCATTAAACTGACGTTTTTTGTTCCCATCACATAATTTTTGTACCCGTAATGTTGCTTTGTTTTGAACTTATGCTTATTAGTTTTACAATTTCAATATAACAAGTTTTCGTGTGTCTTAATTAATTATGTATATTATAAATATTTTTTTAAAGGTCTTACGTACGTATTTAGTACAAAAATACGAAAAATATCCCCGTCTTCATTTTGATATATAACTTTCTATCGAATTTGGACACACAACATAAATCACACGATTGCCTTTCTATCCGCACTAATAAAACGTTGTAACTTGGACTTTTACCAACTAACTACTTATCTGCAATAAACGTAATGGTGTTATTTTAAAAGCAAATGACTTGGCACGGGAAGAGCTGCCGATAGGAGGTTATGTAATTTATTGGAATAGTTTACACAAGCAATCACTTCTGTTCTATAACTTTAAATTAGTTTTGCGGCAAAGCATTTAGTTGGTATAAGATGAAAAACTTGAAAATTGAACTGATAAAACGGGGACGTTAAACTCTAATTTAAATAAAAGTAGAACACCGATCAAACTATGTTATTTGATCAGAAATACCATGTTTTAATGTTTTACTGATATATACATATATATACTATATATATATATATATATATTAATATATATAATAAATATATAATATATATATATATATATTAATATAATATATATATTTATATATATATAATATATTTATATATCCGTTTTCAAGATACAGGGCGTCGAAGAAAAAAAAATTACGCATTTTTTACGATTTTGCCGAAACACTAGCAACATTCTAATGTAATTTTATACGAATATGTTTTGGAAGCTGATACAATCCATGAATTTGTTTTTATATCTGATCTCATAGAGGGCGCTAGTTACACGGATTGTACTAAGTATTACACAATATAACTTTTTAAGAGTATAATTATTAATTAAAATTTCAGATAAACTTAAACATCATTCAATTTTACACGAAAAAGGTACTCTTGGTAAAACTCGATACTGTGTACCGTTTTCGGAATATTTTGATTTGAAAATTATAAGTAATAATTGATGCTGGTATAAAATAGTTAGTAATTAAACAAAATTCACAAGAAGAAAATTAAATTAATAGCTAAGAACATAAAAAAAATTTAATTACAGTAAGTGTTCAAAATGTCCTCCGTTTTCGCGAATACACAAGTCTATTCTTTTTTCTAAAGTTTCTAAGATCACATTAACCTTCTAAACGGTAGGGGATCAGCTATGATGTCATTAAATTGACGTTGAATTCTTTCTTCTAATTCTTGGCGTGAATTTACTTCTGTAGCATAGACTTCTTCCTTAATATACGACCAAACTGCGTAGTCCAAAGGGTTAAAATCGCATGACCGAGGAGGCCAATGAATCGGAGCTTCTGCACCTCTACCAATCCATCGATTCGGAAAATGATTACTCAACCAATTACGACACCTTCTATCAAAGTGTGGTGGAGCTCCATCGTGCATAAAAAATAAAGATCTTCGCTCGTTTAGCGGTGAATCTTCTAATATCTTGAATAAGGAATTGTTTAAAAAATCAAGATACATATAACCATTTAAATTTCCAGTAGAATATGATAATCTATTAATTTGTTACCTAAAGTTGCTGCCCAAACATTAACTTTAAATGAGTGTTGGTAATGTGATACCTTTTGTACTCGTGATTCTCATCACACCAGTAGTGTGCATTATGGGAGTTAAACATACCTTGTCGCGTAAAAGTGGCCTCGTCGTAAAAGAATGCATTTTAAAAAATTGGATTGTGGGCTGTCCTTTGTTGCAATGTTTCACAAAAATCCACTCTAACCGGTAGATCATCTGGCAAGAGCTCTTGGACTTGTCTGTATGAAAGGATGTAATTGCTGTTCTTTCAGTATCCGCCAAGTACTTGAAGAAGAAGTATTTGTTTGTCTTGCTATATTCCTTACGCTAACTGTTGGATCTTGATCAAGTAAATTTAAAATATTATTTTCTTTATTAATTGTTTTTGTTGTTCTTTGTCTACCAGAATTTATTTTATTTGGTCTTACATTCCTAGTTTCTCGACAAAGTCGTTTAACGGCTCTAAATAGTTTTTTACTTGGTAAGTTTCTTCTAGGAAACTTTTCTGCATAACGTGTCACAGCTGCACTAAAACATCCTAAACATTCGCCTAAGGTTAAGAACATGTCAGTGTATTTAACATTTGAGTACATTTTGATTTGATTTTACAAATAAGGTTTAAAAACTCTAATTATTGTTGACTTATCGTCATAACAATCAATAAATGTCAGATTTCCATGGCACACTTGGAGAAAATAGTCTAGTCTCTTAGAACTTTATCATTACTACCAGCATTAATTATTACTTCAGAATTTTCAAATCACAAATATTCCGAAAACGGTACACAGTCTCGAGTTTTACCAAGAGTACGCTTTTTCGTGTAAAATTGAATGATGTTTAAGTTTACTTGAAATTTTGATTAATAATTATACTCTTAAAAAAGCTATATTGACTATTATTTAGTATGATCCGTGTAACTAGCGCCGTCTCACAGATATCAGAATAAAAACAAATTCATGGGATGTATCAGCTTCCAAAACATATTCTTATAAAATTTGATTACAATGTTGCCAGTAGTTTCGGCAAAATTAAAAAAATGCGTAAAATTTTTTTTTCAACGCCCTGCATCTTGAAAACAGATGGCGTTACAGAAATTTTTTTACTAAGCAAACCCCAATTATTTTTCAGTTTTTTACCGACCCTGGAGACAGGGTTATCTTTTTTGAAACACCCTGTATATATATTATATACAGGGTGGTCCTTAAGTTATTGTACAAAACGAAACCGTAGATTCTACACTTTAAAATATTACGATTTAAGCCAAATTGCTTTAATAAAATGTTGATATTAAGAAAGATACAGGGTGTTAAAGTGGAAATTTAAAATTTTAATTTTCGCTATAACTTTCATGTTTGTAACATTTATGTATCAAAATTTATAACTGGGTACTATTGAACATCAGAAATTATAATTTGATGCATACTTTAATGTAGCTGATAGAGGGCGCCACATATGCCACATATGTGGCATACATTTGCACTTAACTTTTTTGCTCTTTAAGTTACCGGTGTTTGTGATAAAAAATATTAAAGATACATTATTTTAACAAAAAAAGGTATACTTGTTAATAACTTCAAAACTCAACAGTTTTCGAGATAATCGCATTTTACAAATCAACTACATAATTCAGATTTAACGCAATTACTCCAGGCAACGAAAGAAAATTAGACAAAAACATCAATACTTCTGAATTTTGGTATAAAATGCCTTTAATAAAGTTAATAGTTAACGAAATATTAAATAAAATAAATATATCAGCAGGATAATTTGCAATAGGATTTGACAAAATAACAGAATGATTGGATTTTACATCAAACATTTTACGTTTTATATTAAATTAAAGTCATAATCAAAACATTTTATTTACAAACCAAATTAAGAAATAGTTAAACTAAATAACATTAAACTTTTGTCAAAGTAAGTGTTCGATATATCCACCATTTTCTTTAATTCATTTGTCAATTCCATAAAAGATCGTCTCATATTAAATAGCATCATTGGTTCTAAAGAAACTGCTGCTGTATTTATTATAAGTATATTATATAAGTACTCTTTTGGATTTTTTATAAATTAAATAATTATATTAATATCTCACCACATGACCAAGGAATATGACTACCACGAACAATCCAACGTTCAGGAAAGTTGTATTTAAGTATGTTCCCACTGCCCTCTCTCTATATACCAATGGATCCAAACCATACATTTATTTATAAATTCATGTTTAAAATGCAAATCGTATGGTTTGATACCATTTGTAATTATTTTTTACGGACATGCGAATTACCTTGTAATTTGCATGGTGTAATTATTTACATGTTTTATAAAATGATTTTATTGACTTATTGAAAGAATTGTCATCAAACTTAAGGAGAAATATATGGTTTATGCAAAATGGTACACCACCACATTATATAGAGAAGGCAGTGAGAACATAATTAAATACAACTTTCCTGAACGTTGGATTGTTCGTGGTAGTCATATTCCTTGGTCATGTGGTGAGATATTAATATAATTATTTAATTCATAAAAATTCCAAAGAATACTTTATGATTATTTATATATTATACATATAATACTTATATAATACTGCAGCAGTTTATTTAGAAACAATGATGCTATTTAATATGAGACGATCTTTTATGGAATGTATTGACAAATGAATTAAATAAAATGTTGGATATATCGAACACTAACTTTGACAAAAAGTTAAATGTTACTTATTTTAACTATTTCTTAATTTGGTTTGTAAATAAAATGTTTTGATAATTAGTTTAATTTATTATGAAACGTAAAATGTGTGATGTAAAATCCAATCATTCTGTTATTTTGTCAAATCCTATTGCAAATTATCCTGCTGATATATTTATTTTATTTAATATTTCGTTAACTATTAACTTTATTAAAGGCATTTTATACCAAAATTCAGAAGTATTGATGTTTTTGTCTAATTTTCTTTCGTTGCCTGGAGTAATTGCGTTAAATCTGAATTATGTAGTTAATTTGTAAAATGCGATTATCTCGAAAACTGTTGAGTTTTGAAGTTATTAACAAGTATACCTTTTTTTGTTAAAATAATGTATCTTAATATTTTTTATCACAAATACCGGTAACTTAAAGAGCAAAAAAGTTAAGTGCCGATGTATGCCACATATGTGGCATATGTAGCGCCCTCTTCAAGCTACATTAAGGTATGCATCAAATTATAATTTTTGATGTTGAATAGCCCCAGTTATGAATTTTGTACATAAATTTTATACAAACAAGTTATAGCGAAAAGTTAATTTTAATTAATTAATAATATATTTTATTTTAATGGTTATCCAGTTAAGTAGTATTTAAATTCCACTTTAACACCTAGTATCTTTCTTAATATCAACATTTATAAAAGAAATTTGGCCTAAATCGTAATATTTTAAAGTGTAGAATCTACGGTTTCTTTTTTATACAATTATTAAGGACCACCCTGTATATATACAGGAAAGAGTAATTCAGTGTGACATCGGTCGATAATTTCATTGTGGTACAAGATATTCAAAAAGTACGTGGTATGACAAATATACAATTTTTTAAAAAAGACACCCTTTATATTTTTCATATTTATATTCCTCCCATAATTATTGTTCTTTTAACATTGGGGTTTGCATTACTATACCGAGTATTTAACAAATTATGACCATTTTCATTTCGAAATCCCTGTGAAATCAACACGATGTATATAAATGTAATGCATAAATAATTATTTATTTTATATAAGGCAAACAATATATTTTAGTTTTTAAATTAAGTTTAACTGAAATCATTGACCAAAATTTGTATACAGGGTGAACTACAAAACAAAATTACGATTTTCTCATTTTTTTTTAAATTGATCACCTACGTATTTTTTAAAAATAATAAATTTGTAATACTCTTTCATTATTATATAGCTTTTCTATACCTTAACTAATTATTTTCCGAGATATTTTTAGTTTTCTTCAAATTTCGGAAATACATTCAATTTTTGTAAGTAGAAATAAGTATTGATATTGAGTGATAATATAACAAAATTATTTTTATTCAATAAGTAACTAACAAAAATATAAACCTAATAATAATGTAATAAATGTAACAAATAATCTATACTTATTAAGGAAATAAATCTAAAGTAAATGTTTCAAGATGGTCACTCACTTTATAACGATTTGTAACCGACATTCAATGACCGAGCGCATTTCTAACAATTTCTAAATCAATTCTGTGGTGTTTGGGAGAACCATGATAACTCCAAAATGCATGTTTTTCAGTAGAGCAATTTTAACGTTCGAGATGGTTTCTTAAATCGAACGCAACAAAATAAAAAACCAAATATATTTCATTAAATACTTTATTAAGTGCTATAACAGATGTAACAAGCAAAATATGTTTTAACATTTATGTTTTTGATATAATGGCACATATCATATTTGTATCAAAAATATAGAGATTTAAAAAGTATTTTAATGGAGATAACGGTCAAAGAGGAGAGAACTTAAACTATTATTGGTCAATTTCTTTGTATTGGAAAACACTGCTGTGGAAATATATGGCTTTACTTGTACCAAATAAAACTTACGCTTCGAAATTTTCATCACTGTCGCTTGTATATTGTGTGGTACTGGTTTGAGTGTGTTTAAGCGAATGGTAAAATCCATGATAGATTTGATCTATAAAGGGTAGTAAGTCGAGAATATCTTTATATTTCAAATAGTCTATGGGTAGAGGATCATTATAAGCTGGAAGTATCTGAATATTAGACATGGAAGTTAACCTGCCTCTTCTTAGCATGGACATTGAACGAAATGGTTCATTGGGATCTAATGTGTATTTGAAGCCTATATCACTATCCTTTTTGTAATGTAACCAAAATATGCTGTTCCAAACAAAAGAATTTTTATCTTTATCAACATTTCTTTTTATAAAATGCGTTGTTAGAAGTTTGGAAAATCCGAAAAAGTCAGTTTGTTTCATAAATTTTACGTCAAAACGAGGGCTCGTCATTTTAATTACTGATACCCAGTCCTGTGGAACTGAAATTGTGGCGCTTCTTTTTTTCACAAATCTCTCTATGGTAGCATGGTCTGTATCACATTCTAAATGAGTATGACCAGGAACTAGGAACTTATGATCAATTTCTTTTAGAGTTTCCTTTTCTTCAAGTGCTTTTAAAAACATAATCGGTAATATATTATTTCGGTTTTGACCTGGGCACGTATCAGAATAGAGGACTAGTTTTTCTACCTCTTCTGGCAAGTCTTTAATAAACTGAAATAAGCAAGATGCGATCTCATCAGCTCCTCGTTGAGCTACACCTTCGTGCCACACATAACAATATGTCCGTTTTGTGGTGATATTGCGGATCGTTAAATTGAAAGTCCATAACTTTCTTTTATAGAAGGACACACTAGATGTCAAATTAGGTGTAGCCAAACACTTCTGCAAATCAAATGCAACTACTACAAGCTTGCCTAAGCTCCGCATACTTTCTTCTTTGTCGCCTTGTTTTGTTGTATAATGAAAGGAAGCCTTATCCTGGTGTTGTTGGCGTTCATTTTCTAATCTTTGTTTTTCTTCTTCGGAGGCACAGCTTTTTATTTTCAGAAATAATGAATCACAGGTTTTGCAAGTGTCATTAGATGGCTTCTTAAACTTTAAATTAAGATTTTTAAATAAGTTTCGAAAAACACTTAAACTCAAGGGGGCGTTAGTTGCATTAGATTTTGTGTCATTGAATTTTTCTTTATATAGCCTGTATAAGATTTGTAAATTTAATTCTTGCCCTAAATACTGCTTTGAAGTGTGACTTCTACTGTAGTGGCTTTCATATTTTGGAAATATATTAATAAAATTTCGAGCAAATGAGATATCTGCTTCTGAGCGCTTGTTACCTGACGGCTGCATACCTCTTAAATCGGACTTGAGTATGATAGAAGTAGGAGATGCTTTCTTTTTTTTAACAACGTCATCTAAGAAACCTCTGGTTTCGCCAAATATTTTCAAAAAGCAACATTTACAGATATTACCATCCATATTCTCCAACTTATAAAGAACTGTAAATTGCCTATTTTTGACTGAGTTACCACGGCGTGTCCTTTCTTTAGGTTTTACTGTTATTAAACTAGCCAAATAACGTTTCTGTGTATCCCTAGTTGTCAAGTTTCTGTAGTCTCTAAAAATTTGCTTTAGATCAACAGAGGCAGTCTTTTCATGACATTTTGCTCGACAGTTTGTGGACACAGGTATCGAAATTTTAGCTGAAATGTTCTTACCTTTAGCAGTAATGTATTCCTCACCCTTTCTTTTTTTATCAGAACGACTTTTTCTTAACTTCCGTTGCATTGGACCCTGGCCCTTTTTTCTTTTTTTTACAGTTATTTGCGCCAAAGGATAGACATCATCCAACTCGTTTTGAGTGTCTTCGGAATCCGCGTTTCCATGTTCATGTTCAGAACCTGATGGTTCCCACAAATCGCTAGATCCAGAACTAAAATCATCATCAGGAGTTACTTCAGACGCTAATACATTCAGCAGATGAGTATTTTCTTCAAGATTTACTGGTGAAAATAGTGCTGGTTTTAAAACGTGCAAATTATTTTCTTTACTTTCAGAGGGGCCTGGATATGAAGCTGATTCAGCCAGTTCTACACTAGTGAGAAACGAGTCATCCAAAATGTTGCTAGTAACACCTGTGCTTACCTAAAAAAATAAAATTTATTATAAATCATACAATAAATGCAAATATAAGTATTGTTATACATTCTTATATATTCTTGTACACAAAAATTAAGCAATTATTTACCACATAAAATTAAACATTAAAATACTTACATTATTAGAAGACGACTGTTCATTTTCTAATAAACACATCTCAATTATTTTTGTAATACGAGAACTTGTATTATAAGCCATGTTTGCCAAATTACTCGATCGCATTTACTGCGTCATTCGCCTTTGAAAGATTTAGACAAACTGACTTACTGACTAAGTGTAACTTAATAGCCATAGATAAACCTTAACACTAACACAATGTGATCGATACGTTCGTGAATACGACCAAATGCTCATGATAAGTACAAAACAACGAAAAGAAAAGTTTGATATATACATGTTATTTACCACTTACATAAAAAATTTACAGAAAATGCTACGTAAATATAATATTTCTTTGAATCAAAGATGTTAAGTGGGACATAGCATAAAATTACCAAAATAATTTGCATATTATTTGATCTAGACATGATAAGTACCAATTATCAGATATGAACCAAAATGTTATTGTCTAGTTTTATTTTCGGGTACATGATATAATATTTTAACAGGACTATACCAAACAAAATTTGAATAATAGGGACTTATCGATATTATACCAAGCTGTGGCACGTTTTCTAGACGTGATGGACAAACCATAGTCAGATCAAACGAAAATAAATCAAAAACAAAATGCAGTGATGCACTTAACAAAATTTTCGCTATTTTGGAGTTATCATGTTTCTCCCAAACACCACAGAATTTTATTAAAAGCTTCTTTTATTTTACTTATCATATCATCTGGGGTTGTTGAAGGCTTTTCTAGTATAAACAAGTCTTTTATATAGCCACACATGAAAAAATTAATTTTGGAGAATTCCTGAGATCACGGTGGCTAAACAGTTGTCCTCTGCTTATCTACCTCTCAGGAAAGTTATTATTTAGATAATCGTGAATAAGAGCAGAGTAGTGAACTAGAACGGCATACCAATTAGCAACCTACGCTATGCGGACGACACGGTGATTATAACTGATAATTAGGAAGATCAGCAGTTATTAATTGATAGGGTGAATAGCATAGGTAAAAAATATGGCCTCAAAATCAACATTTTGAAAACGAAATATATGGTCATTAGCAGAAACCCTCCAGAAAACCCGATATTATGCATAGTTGACAATCGTATAAATCGCGTGAAAACTTTTAAATACCTTGGCACCACAATCAATGACCAATCGGATCCACAACAAGAGATAAAAACCGAATACAAATTTAATCAACACCTAAACTTCGAAATACGCTACAGAATGGTCAAGTGCTACATATGGTCCATCTTGCTTTATGGCATGGAAACGTGGACTTTGAAAAAAACATCTATCAACAAACTTGAAGCATTTGAAATGTGGTCATTGAGAAGAATGATGCGCATACCTTGGGTGGATAGAGTTCGAAACGATGACGTCCTTAATAGAGCCGGCGTGGAAAGAGAACTCTTTGAATTAATTAAAAAACGCAAGATTGGTTACCTTGGGCACATATTGAGAGGAGCAAAATATGAAATACCACAGTTAATCCTACAAGGGAAGATCGAAGGTAGGAGAGGAGCCGGCCGCAAACAATTGTCCTGGTTAAGGAATATTAAAGAATGGACAGGAATACACAATACAGGTGAGCTGTGTCACGCCGCCAAGAACAGAATTCTAGTAATGAGATAGTCGCCTACGCACTTTGGTGTATGGTATGTTAAGAAGAAGAAGTGAACTAGACCACTTTCGTGTAAAAACTACATTCGTTGTCGAGTATTAAGCGGTAAATTTTGTAGTAGTATTGGCAAATGGGTATTTAGAAAATACAAATATATAGCACCATTCACACGCCCGTTAAAAAAGTGTGGCCAATCACATAATCGCTAACAATACCACCCCAAAAATTTACAGGCCATCTAGTTTGACTATGAGATTGACTATTTCCATTTTTGTGCAATATAGCCGCATCTCTAAAAAGCAGATTATCAAAAAAAAAAAAAATCGGTCTCTTCGTACTTGCTGCTGAGACCATTAACAAAAAGCTAATCTACGTTGATAACCATCGACCGTCAACTCTTATTGTAATTGTATGCTGTAAGGATGCAGTTTATGTTTACGAAATATTTTTGCCGAGGAAATTTGACTAATGTCATGTTGACGTAAAATTTCAAGAGTGCTGATGTGGGGATCTTCATAAGTAGCTATTAGTATTATATTTCTTTTGTTCACTTAAAACAATTTTGGTTCTCTCATTTTTTTCATATACAACTGACCCAGAGAGAACAAAACGATCCATTCATTTATCAAAAGCTCTTGCGTTTGGTTTCCTCTGTTAAGGAAATCACTCGTGATATATTCTGGATGCAAGTAAGCAATTTCTCGAACTTTCTCCTTATACCCAGATCAGAGATTATGTTAACTCTTCTACAGCAAATATTATTTTTAACAATAAAGACAAGCCACATAGGCCGATTAAAAATGTAATAATATGAAAACTGTCATTTTTTCAAAGCCTACTATTTTACCTTTGTAACTGACGCAAATGGCCTTTTTCCTGGCTTAGAATACTGTTTATATAACAATCTAAAAATTGTTACACCAATCGTATAATGTTTTACTTTATGTTTTGTGTAAGTTAATTATTGAAGAAGAATAATTGTGTTATAATATTATACAAAACCTGTTATCTGGTAGGAATTTTAGGAATCTTGTATTTGATTAAGGCAATATGACATTTCCATAATATCATATTTATTGATACATTTATTGCATATTGTTATGGTTGAAACATAATATTATATTGTTGCAGTGTAAGGTAACCAACAGACTGACTAATTTCGTTAGTTCTTAGGTATAAAAAGATAACGAATCGTTTCTTTGTTGTAATAGACGAGAGAGTTGTTTGTCTGCTGTGTGGTGAAATAAATACCTTTACTATGACTGTCGGACAGTGGTAGAATGGAGCTCTTAACTTAATTGGGATAGTTTTCAGTTCGTTCAAATGATGACTGTTTTGAGGTAGTATTTTATTTTAAGCTACAGGGTATTCTCTCATTGTTTTGTTACCATATCCGAGAAAAAAAAGTTACTTTGACAATTAATTAAAAGGTAAAACCCATAAGTAAAATTGAAAACGACGTTTCCCGTAAACTATGTACCTTTAGTAT
>CAKJVB030000049.1:0-98109 GCA_918026665.1 Diabrotica balteata | reverse complement strand
GGAAAGTATCAAAAATACTAAGAAAGGATAAAAAACCTATACCACCACTACACGGAGAAAATGAAATAGTATACACAGAACAGGAAACAAACAGTAAGAAAAACTTTCACCCGTCAGAAGATTTAGACTTCACGGAGGAACTTGAAAGAAATGCCATACTTCTAAGATGACGAAAAGGCATAATAGGTCTGGAACACACTAGCTCAAAAAAATTAAAGAACTAGTTAAAAAAATAAATCCAAAGAAAGCATCCGGGTCAGATAACATCACGAACAGGGCAATCAAAAACTTACCAAATAAAGTAATAGTGTACATCACAAACATAATCAACAGCATACTCAGACTAAGATACTTTTCAGGCAGATGGAAAGAAGCACAGGTAATAATGATTAGAAAATATTGAAAAACGGGAGCTTTTTACAAAACTACAGGCTAATAAGTATCCTATTTGCATTGAGCAAAATTGCTCAAAGAATAATTCTAAAGAGACTACAATCAGAGTCAGAAATAATATTATATGATCCCAGAATAGCAGTTCTTATTTCGATCTAGACACTCCTGTTAACTACAAGTGATGAGGCTAACCAATTACATCACAAAGGGATACAACGATAGAATGTACATAGCAGCAGTCTTCCTAGACGTCAGCAAGGCCTTTCACGTCAGAGAGCGTGTGGCACGAAGGACTGCTACATAAAATGAATGAAAATGGATATATGACATGTCTCCTTGCATTATACCTGACAAACCGGAGATGTTCGTGTAGGGCCCACCCATTATACAGTAGACACGCCCAGTGATCTCAGAACAATGCTCAGCCTATACGCAGATAATACGGGGATTAAAACAAGCCATAGAAATCCCGAACATGCAACAAGAGACTTACAAAGGTCATTAAACCGACTGTACGCCTGGTGTATAAAATAGAAGATAGCACTTAACTCGAAAAAAACACAGGCCATCATGTTTAAGAAAAGAAGAGCAAGACCCAACACTGAGATAAGGCTAGCCAACGAAAAGATAGGATAGAGCAAACAAGCTGTTACAAACATTTACTGAACATCCTAACTAAGCAGTCCATAAAGCAAAACTAATAAAAACGCAACTCTCCTCGCTAATAGGCAGGAAGAGCAAATTAAACTTCTACACGAAAATAAGAATAACCAACAGTATAATTCGATTAACGCTAACTTATGCATCAGCAGCATGGGGACACACCCGTAAAACAAACATGGGAAGAAAATACTGGTAGCACAAAATCAGCTAATTAGAGATGCACTCAAAGTACCTAAATACGTACAATTAAGATACGTATACAAAGACACACGTCAGAAGAAAATTCTACAACCAATGGACGATAAAGCGTACGTTATACTTAACGAAATAAGAAACTACCCCAACAGAAAGCTGAGAAAGCTAACGGACTATGATGAAAACATCAGGAGGACACACAAGCGACCTAAACAACAAATAGCTTGATATGTCCCAATAGAATAACGTAATAAAGACTGAGATAGGCACAGAATAGTCAAAAGCACGCGAAATAAAAATAGGAAAAAAAGGATAAGATCTGGTACTCTGGTATTTTATAGTTTTGCGCATCAGATAATCAACAAAAAAATTAATTAAAAACCTAACAAAAGACCTTCTGTTGCCGCGACAGAACAGTTGCATGTAGTATTTTAAGTATTAATAGTTCCCGGGTCCTCAACTCAACACGAATGTCGAGTAAGACTGATCCTGTCGCACACAAACTCACCATAGCCAATTAGTATAAAGAGATCTCCCAGTTTTCTTCATAAAGCCAAACTTTTGGCTGTTGGCCCTTATTAGAGGTCTATTGGGAGAGCTATTTCGCGATTTCTGAGTATCCAGGTCACGTGCGGCAAGCATGGCCTCGGCGGTCAGTCCCTTCGGGTGCCCAGCTGCCGAGGAGAACAAATTAAATTTTGAAAAATCGACTGCTGAGGGACCGAACAAATAGTATTCTCGTAGGGAGTGGCATCAACTTAGGTTGGTGCCTCTCCGTGCGAGACACACACTTTTTGTAGGGACTTTAGACCACAGTAATGTTAATTTCAAAATTAAAATCAGTAAAATAACTATGAAGAAAAGCTTACAGCTACCCCTAAAAGTGCTGTGGCATAACCACAACCATGTCTATACGGAAGGTGTCATTCATTACCCAAATTGCCCGACGTAACAGTTCATAAGCCTTCTCTACGTATGGCAGATGTAGAGAAGGGGTGAAGGAAAAACCTGGGGGTCAGATAGGTACCGTTCCAGAAGAATTAGCTGTTCTGGAGTGAGACCGGTTTGATTTTCGAACATGTGGATCGCACTGACTAGCAGTGGACATGTTCCTAGGGATTAAGTTGAACCCGCGTGTGTGTGTGTGTGTGCAAATTCAAATAACCAAAAATCATATTGATATTATTAAAAAAAACTAAACGCAAAACTACAAATACAACTAGTAAATTGCAGGCACATCCGTAAAATGTCTTATAGTATGATAACTAGCTTCATTTCCCTAATTTATTGACTTTAAAGTAAATAATAATATTTTCAAGCAACTTTTAAATACTAATATACCTCTGTGAAAGTTGTTGAGATTTACATAAATACGGTGAGCGAACATAGGAAGTCTAGGAAGTTTTCTGTGAATATTAAATGCTCTAAAACTTCAAAAGTTTTTCGTTCAAAGTTACGTACAACATACAGGTATTTATAAATATATACGTTACTTAGCATGTTATTAGCGCACATAAAAGAGATGAAAATCAAGGATTTAGCATAGCATACTTTAACAAAACTTACAATGAGGTAACAACTTTTGATCTATAATGGCATACATATTTTTTAATTTACATTAAACACAAGGATTAAAAATTTTTCAGAACGTTTTTGATCTTACCATCTAGACCATCATCAGTAAAAACCTTATATTCGTGATGTGTTTTTGTCAGGAGATCTAGAGATTCTAGATTGTCTTGCTTCCTATTGTACTAGTTCATTTAGCATTGCTCAGACTGCACGTATAGTATTCTGCTACGGACGCGAATACGCTTTACACTCCTATACTAAAAAATACCAAATTCTGTATGCCCGCTTATATCTGAATACTCTAACGAGTTTACCCCAGAAGATTCTATTTCAGTTATATCAGAAATCAAAAAGGCAACCGGCTTCAATTATATCCATCCAGAATTTTTAATCTATTGTGACAAATATGCTAGAAAGTGGATGGCTGATTTCTATACAGATATGATAAAATTGGGAGACATCCCCTATTTACTAAAAAGGGCCTCCATTATAGCCAGATTGAAACCCAGAAGGGCAAATCATTAGCCTTAACACTACCGATCGAATACACTGCTAAACGCTTGCGTTGAAACATTTAATCTACAACAGAATTAGTAGAAACATATTTGAATTGATACAGCTTACAGGGTTCAGACCTAACCGTAGCTGCACAGATTAGTTTCTATTCCTTAAAGCACAACTTGAAGCAGGTTTTTAAAGAAAGCAAAAAACATTGATTGCTTTTATTGACCTATCAGCTGCATACGATACTATCTGGAGATAAGGGAAAATTATCTTTTTTGGAGGTGTTTGCAATTTGTAGCAATAATACTTATAATATATTGATGATACGCTATATACAATATATAAACTGTACGTGTCACTTCGTTTGATTTTGTGTCATATTGCTAGTATAAGGATAGTTGTTTATTTTGTCATCAGTCAGAGGCACCTTTTAGGTCTTCTTTTCCTTAGGGTGCCTGTCCGTTCCGATCGTTGGCGATCATTCTGGCTATGATGACTTTGTTGGTTTCTGTACGAAATAGCTGTGTTGAGATCTTTCTATACCATGCTCTCATGTTAGCAAGCCAGGATATTCTTTTTCGTTCTGGGGCCCTTTTTACTTTAATTTTACCTTTTAAAATGCATTGCAGTATCTGCCTTGATTTCTCAATATATCGCCCAAGTACTGCAGCTTACGGTCCTTTACGATATTGACCAAATCCGCAGTTGTGTTCATTTTCCGCAGTACTTCGTCATTGGTCACGTTGTCTGTCCATGGTATCTTCAAGCTCCTTCTGTATGACCATAGCTCAAAAGCCTGAAGTTTTGATAGAGTTTCCGCCTTTAATGTCGACGATTCTACTCCGTACAAAAGCACTGAGTACACATAACATTTAAGGAGGCTAATTTTTGTTTCTACGGTAAGTTCATGGCTCTTGAACACATAACTCATAAACAATAATGCACTCTTTGCGTTTTCCATGCGACATTTAATCTCTTGGGTATTGTCCCACGACTCATTGATTATTCTATAAATAATAGACATAATCGAAGCCAAAAGACTTAAATGGTATGGACACCTTCAGAGAATACCGGAAAATAGATGGCCAAAAAAATGTAAGAACGGACTCCGCCAACTAGAAGAAAACGAGGACAGACCAAGACGATCCTGGAGAGACGATGTTGACGTTGCAATAACCGCCAGAGATCTAACAACTGAAGATTCCTTCGACAAAAAACCCTAGAAATTAGGATGCGAAGAGCGGCGCCAGCTCTAGAGGACTCGCTTGTTATATATATACTCATTGGTTATAGTTCCCAAGTAATTATATTGTGAGACTCGTTCAATTCTCGTTTGGTTCACATACAGATTTGCTCCAGTTATGTTCTGCTTGCTGACGATCATTAGCTTGGTTTGCTGGTGTTTATATCCAGTTCATATTTTCGACTTGTTTCCGTTATTTTGTTCATTAAGTTTTGCAGCCCTTCTATGGCATTGGAAAACACTTTCAGGTCAATAAAGCGAATTTACCTTATATTTACGTTATGTTTTATATATAAAGCTAATATGTCTATTATCATCCATAGTGTCATGTGATATGTTGTATATCGCTATACGTTCAATAATAACGAAGACAATGTATGGAGCCCTTTTGGTAGTCTCTTTGTTTTTTCTATCTATATATTTATATATTCGTTATATCCTCCCGTTTAATTTGTTACATCTCATGTTAGAATTCGATCAGTAGTTTCTTTTTTACCCACCCTGAGGCCTCCTGTAAGTCAATAAATACAAATTTATCTTATGGTAAATCTATTTTTATCCATAGTGCCCTACGATATATCTTTTGTCGCTATACATTCCTAATCATGAAGATATTGTGTAGTGCCCTTTTAGTCGTTGCCTTTTCTGTTTCTTTTGCCATGCTACGATTTGATTAGTTGTTTATTTTGCATACAGCCAGAGGCCTTCTTTAAGTTAATAAATCAAAATTTATCTACTAGTTAAACTATTTTTATGCTTCATTAATAATGACAACTCTATGTAGTGCCCTTTTGGTAGTCACTTTGTTTGTTTTTTTTTTTCTATCTTAATATATTCGTGAGGTCCTTCCCTTTCAATTAACGTATCACACGCTCCAATCGGATCAAACACAAAGGAGATACGATGAAATGCTCTATTAGCAATGCTGCAATGTGTGTTTTTGCTTTCTCAATATATTTGCTACCGCCTCTGCTTTCTAATGATGTATAACACGTATTTAATTCTACATAATTCTGTTTAACTTGATTTAATTTTATTTAATTCTATTTACCTTAATTGATTTTATTAAATCTTATTCAGTTTTTATTTTATTTTATTTTGGTAAAGCTTTGACGTCTGTTAAACGTCATAAACACATTTTATACGTCATTAATCTTACCTTACAATTACAGTAGCCTGGATATTTAGCAATTCTCGACAAAATTAATTAATTTAGATTTCTTTGTTCAGATAGCGTTCGGCTTTTATAACCAAACTAACAAAGATGTACATGATTTTGTATTAAATTTTACTGTAAAAAGTATTGAAATTGAATATTAATTATATTAATATGCAATTAATATAGTATTATTAATTAAACGTATCGTTTCAAGAACAAAATATGATTGAAATATGGTAGTTCATATTTCCTCCCTAGCTGGCGCCGTTAGTTTACTGGACAAACGGTGTGACATGTTATCATCATAACCCTTTATATCGATAGATTGGGTTAGTGCTTGGTTGAACGTAGTGAACTTTTTGAAAATGCAATTTTAAATAAATTTAATTAAAATAATACAATTTTTATATTTAGAAATCGTTTTTTTTTATTTATGATGTTATAAATTTATTACGTTATTTTTTATGAATTGAGCTTAAAGAAACAGTTCATTTAATCTAAGATATGAACCTGCTTTAAAATCTTGTAACCTCGGAAGCCTTTTTTTGGATGGTGCTAGAAAGGTCACCAATGGAGACACGACGGACAGCAGCCAGATAGTTGGTGGAGAGCGAGTCGTGGGTTCGAAACTAGCTTTTGGAACCGGGAATGGGTCTAACGGACGAAATAAACCAAAAAGATAGATGGGTAAAATTACCAAAGATACGATAAGATAGAAAGAGGACGCCACTCATTTTTTTGGGTTTAAAACTATGAAACCTTAGAAAATAAAAGAGGCAAGGAAAGATATTTAGGTTCAGAGATCAAACCCAAGAAAAGATATTAACAGTTAATTATTAAATAAATTTGGTCAACACACTTTATAAACCAATAATAAATATATGAGGTGGACTCCGTCCACCTCCTTACCTACGAAACTTAATCGGCTTGATCTTTCTATTGGTCAAAGATATAGTAATATTTATATAATTAATACAAATAAACGGCATACATAAAACAAAAACATATATATATATATATATATATATATATATATATATATATATATATATATATATATATATATATATCTATATATATATATATCTGTTTATAAACATATAGGTTTATAAACATATATAAAAACAAATATATTCAACAACACAATGATATCGGTAACTGAATGTACACACAGGATAAAAATACACCATCAATTACTAAATGGTGGTATACATATAAAAAGAAGCAGTAATATGAATAATAAGTACCTTTACAAATACAACAATATAATAATGCACAGGTTCAATTATCAGCGAAGAGAGTCTAATGCTGATTAAAAAAAAAATTCAGCCAACATTGATTAAAGAAAGGCTTTGCTGTTTAATGGAAATACCTCGAGATATTGAGTTAAAAATGTATAACAAGTATAGCAAATAACAAAAATTAATCAAATCCAAGAATACAAAAAGGTTACAGAAATAAAAATTTAACCACACCGCACTTGGCCGTAGCTAATTATCTATCTCGCACTGTTATTTAATGATCGAGAACTAAATGTTCGTAATTATTATTTATTGAAATTTCTTAGTAGCTGATGGAAAGTTCGTAAGAAAATATTGAATGTTCTTTAAATTGAATGCAAAATTCAGAAGTTACTCTCAACTACAGGTGAAAAAATGGATGACTTTAGATTCGTCCAGATAATGAAAGATGATATGATACCATACCATATTATTCGCCCAGATAGTTGAAGATACTATGATTACTTACAGGAATTCTTTGTGACTGCTGCACTTATTCACTGAAGCTATGTACTATACTCTAATACTTTACTTGTATCCAACACTGAAGTTAATTAACATTAAAGGTACTTTATAACTATATTTATTTTAATATAGTATAAGATCAAAAAAACTCAAATATACAAGTGTATACACACTTGGAAAGAAAAATGCACAGAGAATAATACGATAACACAGAGACGATAATATGAGTCTTTCTTTTTCAAAAATTCACCAAACTACCCACAAAAAGGTGACAGTATCTCCCACTCAAAAATCATAGACCATCCTGTAGTATTTCAGAGAAGGTAAGTTTCTAATAAGCATCTAAACTAACAGTACCCTTTTAGCTAGGAACGTGATAAAATATAAACTTTGTGGATTAATTTTTTACCGAAACATACCATAAAATGCTTTCGACGATTTTGTTTGCCAAAGTATCAAACAAAAACCCGCCTTAAAGCCAGACAGATTTAGTTCCTTTCATACTCAGGATTAGAAAGGAAAGGATTAAAAACCTTTCGTACTCAGGGAAATTCCGTTATATTTTGGTAGGTCCAATAAAATTTTCTAATCGTAAACACGACCATCGGCGTATCATCCATAGGGGTAAAGGCGTTAAAAATAATTTAATATATTAATTCTAAAAAAATATTACAATCTTGTAATCATATCGTTGAAATATTTCTCAAAGCCTTTTAAAAATAAACTCTTTCGGTAATTATGTACAGATGAGACCTACGGGTTTAACACAGACATGTGATTACATGTTATTCTCCTTAAATATAAGTCTATATAATATTTGTTCTTAGTTCTTAACGTTTTATTGTTCTGAATCTATTTTCTTGTGGCATTTTAAATGAATTACTGTTTAACTGGGAATAAGCCAACAATTAAAGATAAAAATACGTTTATCGACGTTTCAATTTCCACTTCGGAAATCGTTCTCAAAATACAAACAGTAAATTAAAAAAAAATTGTTTTTTTTTAATAATGATCTTTCACCTACTGTATTTAAATTATTGTATTGCTCTCTGGTACGCTCAGGTCTTGAATACTGCTCTGTTGTCTGATCCCCATTTCATCAAGTATACATTGATGGATTGGAGAGCGCTCAGAGGAAGTTTCTAAGATCTTTAGCTTTTAAAGCACATATTAATATAAAAAATACTGAAAATTATTTTATACAATATTCTATATTCTATCTCAATTTAACATTGCTACATTGAAGAACCGCAGATTGAGAGCTGATACTTTATTTTTGTTTAAAATTCTAAACAACGTTATAAATTCGATACCTTAATTCTATAACTAGGTAACTCCATATTAACTTATTTTACAGAATCAACAAAAATGATGCGCTAACCTTTTTGGGAATACTAAAACTCACACAATAGTTAAATAAAAATGTCAAATATTGTAATCATACATTTTATTATCAAATTAATACTAATATTGACAATTATTACAAATAATAGTTACATTTTGTTAAAAAATAAAATTAGATTATGTAACATATCTACTTTTGGTTTTAAAGAGATATATACTTTTTGGTTTTATATAAGAGATATCTATAATTGACACAGTTAAGTTATCCACTTATAGAACTAATAAGTCGATAAAAAAAATTAAATAAAAACAATCAAAGAAACATGAAAACCCTAAATAAAACAAGAAACATAAAAATTGGATTTTGACAGAAACTAAAAAACTACCTATATCTATTCATCATCATTAGCACTTGCATAATCTTCATCTACACAATTTGGCCAATTGCTGGTGGGTTTGATGTAAATAATGACATAAAGTCATTGTATTTTGCATTGGAAATTGGTCTTTTCGAAGGGTATAATTTGTCTACATTTGATTGAATATTATACCTACTTCGTTTGTTGCAGTCTAATACTTTAAAATTTTCGTTAAATTTTTCTTTACGTACATTAAATTACATAATGCCTATCGTTGTTAAATCGTAGTCAACTAATTTTTTGCCAGTTAATATTATTTTCATTTTTTTTTTTTGCTTAATTAGAAGAGAATTCTGAGCTCTTTTCTCGTTTGACGATTTGTCAACCTCAAATTTCTATCGCATTTCTCATGTTTCTTTAGTAAACTGTTTTGAAGAAACTATTATGGTCCATGTCATGAACCACAAAAGGTTTATCACCTGTTCGTCTAGCATTTTTTGCTATAGTTTTGTAGTCTTTTGCCATGAAATTTTTCCCACTCTTTTAATTTCGTGACTTATTGCAGCGTGAATGGAATCACATTCCATTTCTGAATGTCCTACTACTAGGTATTTTATATCAATGATCTTAATGTGTTCAATATCTTGAACTGCTTTTAAACACATTACTGCAATAAATCTATTAAGATTTTGACCTCCACACCGGTCACCATAGAGAATTTCCTGTTCGATGTGTTCTGGAAGCAGTATAAAATATTTGTATATGCAACTCGCTACTTTGCAACTTCTTTTCTTTATCTTTCTTATCGCTATGGGCCAGCAATACCTGTTCTAAATCAAAATTACAATTTATAATATTGTTCGACGTTGTAGCCAGCTCTTTGTCTTTTTTTTCTCATCCCTAGCACTATTTTTGGCTTCAATGTATACATCATATTTTTCTTTTAATTGTACGTCTACATCCGATGCATTTTTAAAGTGCATACATATGGAGCACTGTTTTTTTTAGGTGTGTAAAATCCTAAATTATAGTTTTCACTGAATATCTTTCGATACATGCATTCCTTAGCAGGAGTTTGCGTAAATGACAGATGAAAAACCAAACACAAATGAGGTTATTAATGATACGTTGTTGCCAGGTTATATTTTAACAAAAAATAGTATTATCATAAATAATTGTTCATTGACCTAGTTAGTTTTACATCGGTGTTAAACACTAATGTGCATGGTTGCAATAATGCATTTTGTATATTTAAAAGATCTAATGGTAGAATTACGGTGTAGTTAATGTTTTTTTTTTATTCTCACTAGTCACTTATCTAGTTTTGGTTCAACAAGCAGAAATATTTTTTCACCAATATATTTTTCTAAAAGTAGATAACTAGAATTATCTATAAATGTTTTCGTTTGGCGTTAGTGCTGAATAGTAGATATCTATACATATCAAGTTTTAGTTTTCAAAGAATGGCTCATATAACAGATACCTACTTTCAAACAAAATGTCATACCTAATGAAGTAGGGACAATATCAGGTATCTACTTTCAGCATTCGATACATTATCGTAAGGCCGATGTCTTAAAATGGATATTTCAGAATCGCAAAAAAGTCGAGTTACCTAGTTATAGAATTAAGGTATCGAATTGTCCCTCGTTATTAGCCAATGTACTTCTTCTTCTTCCTATGCCGTCCCCATTAACGGAGGTTGGCGACCACATTTTTAAAAGCTTCTCTGTCTTTTGCAACGTGGAATAATTCGTCTACAGTCATGTTTGTCCAGTCTCGAATATTTCGCAGCCATGACTTCCTCTTTCTACCTATTCCCTTTTTGCCATCGACTCTACCCTGCATGAGGGCCTGCAGAAGACTATATTTATTATTTCTTAGTATGTGTCCAAGGTATGCAGTCTTGCGTACTTTTATCGTTCTCAACAATTTTTTGACTCGACCCATTCTTCTCAGCACTTCCTCATTGGTGACCCTGGCAGTCCATGGGATTCTCAACAGTCTCCGGTATATCCAAAGTTCAAAGGCGTCAATCTTTTTAACTATTTGCGCTTTTAGTGTCCATGTTTCTACCCCGTACAATAGTTGCGACCAGCCATAACATTCAACAAACCTCAGTCTCAGCGCAATATTCAGATTTTTGTCACAGAACAATTGTTTGAATTTTAAGAACGCTGCCCTTGCCATTTCTATTCGTACCCGGATCTCTTAGTCTGGATCTAATTCTGTGTTGATGTAAGCTCCCAAATATTTATATTTTGTCACTCTCTCTATTTGCCGTCCACCAAGAGTTAGTTGTTCATTATTTATTGGACTCCTTGATACTATCATAAATTTGGTCTTATCTGTGTTGATGTCAATTCCCATTTGAATGCATTCACTATTTATTGCATCTAGTAAAGTTTGCAGATCTTCTATACTCTCAGCCATAATTACCGTGTCATCTGCAAATCTCATGGTGTTTATGATTTCTCCACAAATTCTTATTCCCTCTTTTCTTTCCCATAAGGCTTTTCTGAATATGACCTGTGAGTACACGTTGAAAAGCGTCGGAGACAAGACGCATCCTTGCCTAACCCCTCTCGCAATCGGTATATTATTTGTTCGTATATCGTTCACCTTTACTACTGCTTTCTGGTTCCAGTACATAGGCTTAATAAACTCAATGTCTTTTTTGTCTAAATTGATGTTTTTTAATTCATCTATTAACTTCATATGCTGCACTCGGTCAAAGGCCTTCCTAAAGTCTATAAAGCATACATATGCACTCTTGTTATATTCCCGACATTTCTGCAAGAGTACCGTCAACGCAAATAATGCCTCTCTTGTACCCATGCCTCCTCTGAAGCCAAACTGAGTTTCATCTATCTGTTCCTCACATTTCTTATAAATTCGGTTTTGAACAATATTCAAAAGAATCTTTAAAGGGTGGCACATTAGGCTTATCAATCTATAGTCATTACATGATTTGGGATTGTTGTTTTTTGGTAGAGGTAAAAATATCGATTTAAGCCATTCTTCCGGGATGTTGCCCTCTACATATATGTGGTTGAGAATTCGGGTGAGTCTCTTTTAATTACCGTCATCTAAGACTTTTAACAGTTCGACTGGAATTTGATCAGGACCCGGTGCTTTTACTTGTTTTGCATTCTGTAGGGCATTCTTTACTTCTGAGGGTAAAATTTGTAGGTATTGTTTTTCTTCACCTATATCTTGTTCATTTTCTCTCTCGTCATGGAAAAGATGGAATATATATTGTTCCCATACTTCCTTTATTTTGCTCTCTTCAGTAAGTATTTCTCCATTATTATCTCTTGTTATGAGTGTTCTTCTTTGTCTGGTGTTGCCTGTAAGTTCTTTAATTTTTTTATGTAAGTTTGAGGTGTCATGTTTGTTGCTGAGTTCTTCCAATTCCTGGCATTCTTTGTTCATCCATTCCTCCTTAGACTTTCTGATTTAATATTTGATTTTATTTTTGATGGTTTTATATTTATTTTCATCTTTATTTTTGTATTTTCTTTTTTCAGTTATTAGCTCAACTATTTCCGGTGTCATCCAGTCTTTTTTAGTTATTTTATCTTCTTCGCCTAGGACCTCCTTTCCCGCTTTTAGTGTGGCTTTTTTCATATCTGCCCATTCAACGCTTCCTTCAGTTAATTTATTTATCTCTGCATTTAGTTGCTGTTGGCAGTTGTCGTCTTTTAGGTTTTTGATGTTAATTTTGGTGGTTTTAACTTTTTTCTCCGGTTTCCTGAGTTTAATGTTGACGTTTGCTAATAATAGATTATGATCCGTATCTGCATCTGCGCTTGGATAGGTTTTTGCACTTTGTATTCCATTACGAAACCTTTTGTTAATCGTTATAAAATCTATTTGGTTTCTGATTATATTGTTGGTGTTATCTTTTGGAGAAGTCCACGTGTATAATCTTCGTAGGGGTAGGTCGTAGTATGTATTTGTTATGACTAATTCTTTCTCCTGGCAGTACTGGACTAGTCTGTCTCCTCTTTCGTTTCTTTTACCTAACCCAAAATTTCCTACTATATTTCCAGTTTTTCCTCGACCGACTTTAGCATTAAAATCGCCCATAATTGTTTGTCACTCCTGCTTCTTTATGTTTTTTGTTAACAGTTCTAAGTCCGCGTAGAATTTTTCGACCTCAGCATCATTGCTATCAGATGTTAGCCAATGTACACTTAAACACAATACATAGAACTCGACACACTGCACTCTTTTATATTCCTTTTTGTAGGACTGATTATGCTCGTCATTTTTTCTTGTCGAGCATACTCAGTTCTTGCAATGACCTGCTATTGGATCCTTTCTGCCCAAACATTAATGCTTTTAAAAGGCAACTTAAGAATCTGACTATTAATCTAGATATGTGATACTTACTATGTGATACTGATACTTTTTTTTACTTTTTGTGATTTGGTATACTGTTTTATTGTACAAATTTTAATTGTTTACTTGTTTCTTTGTTATTGTTTTGATGTATATTGTTCATGATCTTTACTTTTTACTATTTTTTGTATTTTATTGTAATTGGTTCTACCGTTAAAATAAATAAATAAAATAAATATATATTTTTATAAAATTTTTTTGAAATAAACTGTCCATTTTTTTATTACCGCTCTACACCAAACAGCCGATTAAGAGTTTATAAAATTTTTGCTGACTCGTACCGTCACATAACGAAATCGAATTTGTCTCGTCTGGTCTCCCAAAAAATTAAAGTACAAAACCCGTTATCGACATCTTTGTTCGCACATTTCCAACAAGGCAATGCATCGGCAAAAAACCACGAAACACCCGAGACCGAGACGTATAACAAAGGCAATCCAATCTTGGCCAATTGTTTCTTGTTGCGTGCACCACGATTCTCTGCAGGCTCCGAATATTGTTCTAGGCTGGTGGAACAATAGAGGAAGCCGAATCAATTGGCTGGAAACATTCAATGCTCGCATTTAATGAATAAAGCACTCTTTTTCTATTCTGGAAATGTGTTGCTGCGGTGGTGGTTTCCCCTTTTTGTAATTTTAAAGGGTTTCTCATAGAATTCTTTTGAAAGGGTTATTTTACGAAGAAGTTAATATTGATTGACAAACAATTGATACTAAAACGGAAGAAAATTGATAATAGAAAGTATTATCGATAATTAAAACTTTTAATATTATTTTTCTGAATACTTTTTTCTGATAAAAAAATCTGTGTTGATTTATAAACTTATAAAACACGTAAATAATACAAACCAAAAAGAAATTCTATTGTAAGGCAATGGTGTTTGTTTGTTTATTATTAATAATAAGTAAGACTAAGTATTTGTTATGGTATAGAATACTCGGCGAAATGTTTTGATAATGGGGACTAGTTAAAAGAGATACTCAATTAATAGACCAGAGAGATTAACAAATAAAAAGCCTGTTTCGTAACACTCTTTTATACAGGTATCTAACAACTGATTTTGATAAAAAAAAATTTGTTTAAAATCCTTTATAAAAGGTATATAAAAATGCCTTAAACGGGCTATCACAAACACATTGCAAAACGTTTTCGGATTAAACAATCCATCATCAGTGCAAACGGTTGTACATGCTAGTAGCCACCAAAATATATGGGTAAAAACCCTTTAAATGTTTTAAATTTGAAGTTGTTTTTATTATTATAAATTTAAAACATTTAGAGGGCTTTTACCCATATATTTTGGTGGCTACTAGCATGTACAACCGTTTGCACTGATGATGGATTGTTTAATCTAAAAACGTTTTGCAATGTGTTTGTGATAGCCCGTTTGAGGCATTTTTATATACCTTTTATAAAGGATTTTAAACAAAATTTTTTTGTGATATATGGTATACAGCCAGCTACATGAACTTAGTTTCCTCGTGGAATTTTTGATTTTGATAAATTTTGTGATGAAAAAATGTGAAAAACATTGTTTTTAAATACCAAAAGTAAAGTCCAGTAAATTATATGAAAAGGTGACACACTTTTTATGAAAAAGCATGGAGAACCCTTTAAAATGAGGGTATTTAAAGTTAATTGTGATTTTAAGCGTATAAACATTTAAAATAATTTCGACTCATCAAAATTTAAAAAGTTTATTTTTTGTATTCGAAATTTTAGTGGCTAAAATAATTTAAAGAAGGTGTTAAACCTTTTTTTTTCAATATGTATTTAATAAAAATAGTTACAAAAATTATAGTTATTGAACAGTTTATTTAGTTACCGGACACACAAAATTAATTATTGGACAACTGCTTCAACACAATAAAAAACTAGAAAAAAGGAAAATTACATAAAAAACCAAAGATTTCTGTGCGGTATGGGGTACCCACATACAAAATTCGTAATAATAAACACTACAGTCATCGCATTTTAATTTATTCGATTGAATATAATTTGAATAAATAGAACATTTGACTTTTTTTAAATTCTTTTTGTTGCTACACTGGTTTTTGGTTAATTTTTCTTCTCTTTTCTGTTTCCTTTCTTGTTTTTGTTTTTTCCGATCTTCTTTTAACTCATCCTTTTTTCGTAACATTTATTGATATCGTGCAGATGGAATAGCAAAAGGAAGTCGTTCCGTGTTACGTTTATTTTTTATTTTCGACACAGTAGAAGTTAAAAGATTACCCAATAATTCGTGTTTAACAATAATTTTACTTGTAGAGTGTAAGTCATAAACATTAGTTTTATATTGTTGAATATTGATATCATTGGTACTACTACTCTTAGAAATAATTACATTTTAAGTACCACTTTGTTCTGATGATTTTATTTCAGTATTTTTAACGGGACATGTGATAGCTATATTTTGAATAATATTAATGTTTGTGTCTATATTTTTTAGAACCATTGGGTTATCCGAATGTTTTTAATCATGTTCAAAAAAATTTCAAATTTTGAACAATAAATTCAAATTATCGTCGCTAGGTAGACTATTCTTTAAATTTTCTTTTAAATTCTCTATGCTATGAACTTTTTCAGAACCTAAGCTATTTACAAAAGTATTATAGTCCATCTTTAGTTTCTTTTAATGATCGGAAATGATTAAATTTTTTACTACTTATTTACCTAAACATTTTGTGTAGTCAATAGCATCTGCTTTAAATGTAAACAATCCGCAAGCTTTAAAACCATTTACTACTGTTTCAGTTTTACATTTTTTTTGTAGCTTGCTCCAATATAAAAGCAAATGCAACCTTATTCACTAGCCCTCCTGGATGCTATTCTTTCCATTCTCTCACTGACGGTTGCCAAGCTTCTTTAAGTGGACGGAAAAAAGAAACCAAACCATTATCGCTTCTACCCACACCCCATTTAGGATTAATGCCTTTAGGCACTTTTTCTGGAATACGTTGATAAGGATAAATAACTAATTAATTTGAAATGTGGTGCCTGCGTCGAATGCTCAGAATATCATGGACGGACAGGGTCAGAAATGAGGAAGTACTCAGAAGAGCGGGCTTACAGGATAGGGAACTTTTTAATTATGTAAAAAGTAAGAAGACTGGACAATCGACAATCGACAGGAATCCACAGCTATGAAATGCTTCGCAATGCTGCTAAAAACAGAATTATTTAATCCAGAATATTTAACATCTCACCTGACAAGACGATGTACGGTGGACGCCTACGCAGAAATGCACGGCACCTTAAGAAGAAGAAGATAAATAACTACAGGTACGCAAATTTTACCGTCTGCTAAAAACGTAAACATATTTCCTACTAGAAAATACTTTTACAGTAGATAGGCATATTTAAAATCCTGACTTATCTTCATTAAAAATTCTTGATGGATCAGTTAGTACTTCTCGATGTTTTTCTTTAACATATTTATCAAAATTTTTAAACCAGCTTTTGATGTCTCATTCAGATACACAAGCGCTAGCTGCCGCCACACCTTCACCTGTCCTTTTAAAAACCTCTGAATGTCGCTTTAAAAATTTAAAAAAAAATCAAATACAGAATAAAATGCATTTTTTGGTGACTTACTTTTAACTATCCATCTCCAGATCGATAATCTTTAAAGTTATTGGGACACGAATTTTCGGTTAAAAATTTTTGCACGCTTCTTTTTAAATTGTTAGCGTTTTTGGGGAAACTCTATAAAGCGGTTTCTTGTATCCATCTGGATATAAAGTCAAATATTGCTATGGATTAAGATAAATTTAATGAATGTATCTAACCAGAGTATTCTCCTGTTAGCAAGGTAAAATAAGAGACGGTCCAAGTGTATCTTTATGTTCCGGATGTTTTAATATAAATTTTATAGTGGACTTCGGAATTCTATATTTTTTAATACTTTACTTTTACTTTACTCTACGTTAAGGGCTATAAGTGCCTTTACCATACTCTTTTAAATAAAAATACAAACTACCTTGAAAATAACACGTAGTTTAAAAAAAAAGGCCAAAGCAGATGGTTAACACAATGCTTAAATGTTACTTTACTCACATAACCTAAAAATATTTACCGCCAAAATCACAGAACTTGTTAAAGGCAGAACAGAGACATAAGAATGTACGTAATATAAAAACGAGTAGCCACCTAGTGAAATATACTCTTGTTAGCACTTGCAGAAATCTTATACTCGTAAGTTAACAATGTAATGTCCAATAACTGTCTCGTGTCCAATAACTGGCTTTTTACCCTACAACCCTTAGAACCCGAGTAAGCCCTTTTTCCTCAATTTTAATACTCCAAAAACTAAAATCATAAATTAAAATTTATAAAAGTTACTATATTTTCGGTTCTATTTAACGATATTTGATGTTTTAATAATTTGGGGTACCTACTTGCATAACGTATAAAAAATAAGGTACTTCGTTGAATTGTTTATAATAAATAAATAAAAATAAATAATTATTCTCAAAATTTTACTGTTCCTGTAGTATTATTAGTAGACAAGGTGTTAAACTGATAGGTAACTTAAATATTTATGTATTATAGTTATAAATAATATCTTGCGCCAAAGCCCAGGGGAATTTTTGAAAAATTATCTTTTTACATGTCATTGTGTCAATTGAGTTATTGTTATTGCTACAAGCTTAAAATCACAGTAGTTTTGCAAACCTATTTTATAATATTTAACATAAACTTTTTAGTCCTTAAATGATTTAATTTAATAAAGTAAGCCTTTTTCTTCAAATTGGTGGTTCAACCTAATAGTTTAAAGATAATATTGTTGTAGATAAAAGCTTTTTGGGGTAAACAATTTTAAGTTTGCAAGAATTATTAAGTGAAACTTCTCTTAATTTTTATTTCTGAATATTTGTAATATTGTCTTTATTCTTACCCGAAATCAAAGTTTTTTGTACATTCTTAGAAAAGTTATTAATAATTTAAATTCAAATTAAAAAATTGACTATTAGTCGATTTTTTGTTAGTTTAGCAATAATTCAGTACAAATTAACAAAAATAGCTTTACAAACCCTTATTTTAAAGTATTTTTTAATAGTCCCCATACAATTTTAAGAAAGACCCTTACCGACCTTTTTAATGGATATTATTTGATAGACAATTTAGTGTCTATGTTACAAATTATAGAAACAAGAAGTGTCGATATAATTTTGTCTAGACTATAATTAATTATTAATGAAAAAATGACTTTAAAGGTATTTTATTCAAAACAAAAATTTTATTTTTCTAAACCATAAATATAAATATTACACCTGTAAAACAATGATTCCAATTACTGATTTTTATTTTACTTCTGATTCATCGAAACTGAAAATTTTCATTAGTGCCTTTACTATATTCGCAATCATTTTCCATCGTTGTGAAAGAGATTATTCGTCATCTTGAGATCAAATCATCAAATAAAAAATTGACTAGTATTAAAGATATAGATGACCCCAACGTGTAGCAGTTACCAGGCTGCTCCCTTAAAAATTTTCTTAGATAGTGCCTTAGTCGCCTTAAAAGTGCTTTTGCGCACTCTTATAAATCCGCTTTTTAAAAGTACACCTTTAGGATTGTAAGATTGCGCTCGTAATTTTAAGAACATAGGTCACATTTATAAGATCCAAAACCTGCGTAAGCAGTACACTTTTCATGCCACCATTTAGCACATGATATGCACTTAATCCAGTCTTCTGTGACAGGTTCTTTAAATGTTTTTTTGCCCTCTGATCAGCTCCAAATTTTCTTATGAGGCATTGTTTTTGGTTTTGTGAAAACAGTTTTTTCATTTTTTTTTGTTGTATCTTTTTTGCCGGTCTGAGAATCACATTTTTTTTGCGGTAGTGTTAGGTTATCGCCAACATCAAGTTTGATTTTGTACTGTGGCTTTTTTTCTCATTTTCTTTAGTAAGTTGGTCCTTATAATATGAAGAGCTGGTAATGATTTCCCATTTTTGATTGTGCAATTTTTGGATCTACCCACAAGTCATTTAGGTAACGGAGAAATGGTTGTTAATTTAATATTGCTTGATGATGTACTAGGAGTGTTTGATAAATCAAATGTTCTTGTTTCTAGAGCTATATCAACTTTTTTTTCCAAATTTATACCAGATGTGTTGGAAACCAGATCTGTAAGCTGATATGTAACCGTACAATCGGGTATAGATGCAGGTATTTCGCTGATTATAGCATCACTTTCATTAACATGAATATTTTTCTTAGTAGTGGAATTCTCAAGAACAATAAGACTGTCAAGAACATTGGGAATCGCAATAATATTTTAACAGGACACCTTAAAAATTCTACATAGTTTATTATAAAAAACTTGAAGTTTCATTGGCAGGTATGTACAACCCGAATTTTATAACAGAATATGTTTCCACGATACAAGTGAAACTTGACAATTACCTAATGTGTCAGTTCGTTTTGTGTTTATTTTATACTGGACTCTACCTTTAATTTTTTAATCAAATGAATTTTTATATGAGAAACAATAGAAAAACCATAACTTTTCTATTTCTACAATAGAATACGCATTATTTCGATGTTGTTTTCATTTTTCGTCTCATCTCAACACTTCATCTAAAAACAAAAAAGTGGCTGATGTCAGCTTTCTTGTTTATGATTTTTTCTGTTTGGGAGATAAAAGTCATCTCCAGAAACTATGTTTTGCGATAATTGTTTTAAACTGCTAGTACCTTGGCTTATGTATAATTAAGTATGTAATCGTTTTGGTTAACTTGCATAGCTAAACTAAATTATATAAATATCTGTATGTGCTTTTATTCAACTACAATATTACTTCATGTTAATTAAATGTATTGCTCTGCATAACTCTTACACACTTTTGTATAGGGTAGACTGGGGCTAGTTTGGACAAAATAATTTTTAACATTTTTTTCGTAATTTTTAGGGCTGTTAGATTACTTTAATGAGGTACTATTTTTAATTGGGAATCATTATTTGGGAACATCAGCAATTTTTAAGCAATACCTTACAGTATGTAAATAGTTTTACAAAATGCACATATTGTCACAATTTGCCCCAATATGGGGTAAGTTGTGACGAACTTGGGGCAGGTTGTGACAGTAAATATTTTTAAATATAATAAACTTTAGTTGGAGAATAATAACAAAGTTTCCATAATAAATTTATTTTATAGTTAAGTATAGATACATAAATGTTTGATAAATGTTTATATAAGAAACAAATGTGTAGAAAAACATCTAGTGAATTTAAAGTAAAATAAAAAACTTAATCGCTATCGTCAATTTGTGCTGATTCTACTTGTAGTTCTGAAGAGTGGCAGTTTATACAAACATAATAAAGATCATCTTTTGTTCACTTTACATGAGCCCACCTCTTGCATTCCATACATTGCACCCAGTCTTCTCCTAACCTAGACTTTTTATATGGTCCCATACAAACTAAGCAAAAGTAATCTTCTTCCTCTTCTTCTGAGCTGTCTTCTCTTTTTCTTGTTGCGGTCTCTTTCTTTGGCGCTGCTTTTTTCTTAGGCAACAGTTGTTTTGAGTCAAATAATTTTTTCTTTATTTTATCCTCTTTGCACTTTATTGTTTCCTTCCTCTTTAACTCTTCACTGCGAATTGTCTCCTTGACAGGTGTGCTAGTCAAAATTGCAGATGTTAAGCTCTTGCGTTTTTTATTTTTTCGAGGACCAGCTTTTGGCAGAGGTCTTATATCCATAGGGCTGACAGGCAGAACTTCGGCATGGAATGATCCTGGTAGGTTGGCCTGCGATGATCCTTGTTGATATGGTCCTGGTTGATAGGTATGGGAGGGTCCTGGCTGGTTAGCATAATATGACGACGGTTCAGGTTCATCGAGATGCTGAAACTCTTTAAGCTGCCCAGCACTGGCTTCCTCATTACCATCTACGATGTCAATAGGCCTATTCAAAGGTCGGTCGGTCACCGAAGAACACAGAAAGTCTTCTTCATTAAAAATGTTTCTATTGAATTCCCATATTCCTGTAGAACGAAATCCTGCCTGAACATTTGTTGGTGTTACAGCCTTAGGTAATGCTGTTTTCACTATACTTGGGATGTCATAAATTGAGACTGTGTTTCCAGAATGAGATTTCATCCATCCACACATGGCGTCGTTTAAAAACTTCTTAAATGGACCAAAAACGAAAACATCCAGTGGTTGAAGTCTATTTGTTGTATGGGGAGGGAACGATAAGAGAGTAATACCGTGCTCTGTACAATAGTCAAGGACTTCGATATATAGGTGAGCACTGTGGTTGTCTAACAGAACTAAAACCGGTGATTTCTTTGAGCACCTTACTTTTTTTACAAAATGCTTCATAAAAAACAAAAAGTCCGGGCCTGTTATCCAGCCACTTGGGTTAGCAGTACCACAACAACCTACTGGCCCATCACGTACAAAATGCTCCTTGTAAAACTTACGTGGAAAAACGAACATAGGAGGAACTGAGTTACCCTCTGCGTTAATAGCAAGAACCATAGTAACATTGGTCCCCCTCTCAGCTGAAGTGACACCACCAACTCTTTTCTCGCCTTTCTTCGCTATGATTTTTACCGGTTTTTGGACAGTTCCAGTCCCTGTCTCGTCTATATTCCAAATATCATTAGCTGTAAAATGGTTTTGACTTAATACTAATTCGAGGTTATCAAAAAAGAGTCCGACATTGTGCTTGTTGAAACTTGTACTCCGACTTAAGCTGGTAGCCTCAGGAACACGAATAAACACATTATTGTTACGTTGCATGAACTTTGTAAACCAATCATTACTGACGTGTTTTGTTGCTACCCAATTCTCAGGCACAAGAACTTTGTTCGCTATAGCAAATTCAAAAGCTAAACTTTTCATTTCTTTTGGGCTAATACCATAAAATATTTTCGCTGCCTGAACAGCATATTCACAGAGCTCTTCTTCTTGTTGTTGTGAAAATATCATTCGAGGTCTTTTGTAACCCATTTCTACCACTCCATCTGGATTGGTTTGTTGTTTTTTTATATATCTAAGTAAGGACATCCGGTTAACGCCATATTTTTCAGCTGCTTGCCTTAAACTACACGATCCAGACTTAACATCTAACGAAGCCGACTCGTAACTGTTTATATTACTCCGACCACGTTCCGTTTTCCTTTTATAATTTCTCACCATTATCTGTAACAAACCCATAAACATGCATTAAAATTAGTAGGGGCATGTTGTGACACTGTCACAATCTGCCCCAAGCCTTTCGTCACAACTAGCCCCAACGTACGCCATTTTACATAAAGCCACTTGCACAGACCTTGACACGTCGTATAGAAACCAAACTGTGTCTTACTAGAGAGAAATAAACAAACTATCTACTACAACTAGAATAAGTTTCTTACCTTGTGGTTTGAAAGTGAAATAACAATTCAAAGACAACAGCAAAATTTTACTTCGTTACAACGAAATGACATATAATTTTATAAAGCGGCAGAAACGCATAGCATCACAACCAAACTACACAAACAGACTGAGGACATGCGGACGTGGAATTCTGGGTAACCGGGCGACGCTGCTACCTATGGTTAGTCTATAAAACTATTTGTCACAACATGCCCCTGTCACAACTAGCCCCGATCTACCCTACTTTACTTTATATAATTTTGTACTTTCACAAACTCATTTTTCGACGTTAACATAGATAATAATTGTCACTCACGGTAAAGAGTTAAATTAAAAGAAATACAACAATTTTTCACAGAAATTATTCTATCGTCAAAACAAAAAGGAACATTAACTAACTAAGGATAAAAAAGTGTGTACTGGATCGCGATTGTAAGCAGTTAAGTCTGAAAATAATGAACGTAAAATTTAACAAAGATTTCAAAAAGAAAAACAGTCTCATTACGACCAGATTTTTTCTAAGTCCTTTTTAAATATTTCTTTTGTTCGAAAGAAACAGAAATTGTCTAATAAAAATGAAATACTGAAAAGTTTCATCGTGCTGGATGCTTATTCTTTTTTTATTCCAATGAAAATGTATTTCTAACGAAGGTGAAAAATTAGATCCGATTTTTAGCATTGAACTTTAAATTAATATAAAGAGTTAAACTTTAAAATACATTACAAGGAAATTATTAATTGTGATAAAGGATATATGTAAAAAAATGACTTTTGTGATATTCATGTCAAATGATTCGAAATTAACACTTCTGTTGAGTGTAACACTAGGATAAATAAAAAATGATATACTTTTTTCATAATATTACATATCCTTGTGTAGCTTAATACTACCATATATTATGTCGTTTACCCATTTTGGTCATCAATACTAATACAAGTTATCTTACGCACATATCCTACTGTTGCCATGTACTTATTGCTGAGTTGCGATTATGTCTTTGTTTATACTATCCAGCTTGCGGTCAGAATTTTATCTTCAGTAATCTTAAACAATAGTTATATTACATTAATGTTAAAAGGTGTATGTTAAAGAGTAAAAATGACTAATTCGGCCAATTTTAATTGTACAAATTGTGGTTATCTAGAAGTCAGTATATACAGATTGAACGAAATAAATTCGGAACATAGGAATATAATGTATTTCGGCTCAATTCTGCTGTAGGTGGTTGGCCAACAAAATATTGTCCAATATTTATATTATAAAAATCCAATACTTCAGTGGGCTGCTGGATTCTGAACTCATAAAAATTGAAAGCTACACATAAATCTACGATTTATGCTGTCAAACCAGTTATAGTCCAGGAAATGAAGCATTTCACCTCGCAATTATTTCGTGCTCGCTGGATTGACTTGAAATTTAACAGAGGGTAGGTAATAGCCTAAGGATCAAAATCTATATCGAACCAAAGTGCGCCAAAGCCTAAGGGGTGGTTGCCACCCCATCTCCGGGGTGAAATTTTTTTTACGTTTTAACTACAGGTTTCGATTAAAAAAGTGATTCTAAACAAAAAATGTGCTATACATTTTTTTTATAAAATGATATTTTTCAAGTTATTCGCGATTGAAAGTAATAACTTTTAGACGAAAAAATCCACGTTTTAAATCGATTTTTCGCGAATAATTCGAAAATGGTGCATTTTATCAAAAAAATTGTAGAGAACAAATTTGTAGCTTTTAAAAAGACAAATACAATTCATTTTTTTAAAATGTTTTTAGGATATAACAGGAACCGAAATACGGCCTATTAATGTTCAGCGGTTTTCTTCAAATGCCAAATTTGAAAGATTCAAAATCAAATATCGGGAAAATGATGCATTTTTGGAAGAAAACTCACAAAACCTTTTTTAAAGAGCATAAATAGACCTATCATAAAAAAGACTCTAGCTGAAAAATTGAGTGAGTTATGATGAAAATAAGGTCAATACCTCATTTTTTACGAAAAAATCGATGAAAACAACCCCCTAACCACCCCCATAATTAAAATCGATCTTCACCCTTCTGAAATTCCCTTTGTACATGTATTGTTAATATGTCCAAGAAGTTTGACCCATTTAAAATGCTTTGTGTTATAAAAAGTACAGCTTAAAGCGAGAACCGATTTACAATTTCATATTTTTTACCCTTCTTTTTTTAAATATGCCCGAAAATACTGAATATATAAAAAAATACAAATTACCAAATTGTAGCTTTTTTAATGACTAAAATTATCCTTCATTTAGATTTGTTGTACAATGAATATTTGGCAAGATATAGCCGTTTAAAGCATCGATTTACGATCAAGCACCATCTTTTTCGATCCCTTTAAACTCACCCCATTTAAAAACCAAGGGTTCCAAAAAGATTTAATTCACACATTCTTGTAGCTCTTAAAAACCTCTACAAATCGTTTTTGAAGAAACACTCTATCGTTAAAAATTAAAGGAAATACGTTAAAAAAACCAGTGAATTTTTTTCCGGAAAATTTTATTAGTATAGTACAGTACATTTCGGAGCATAGTAATCTACAAAACCGGTATATTAGCTAGTGGGGCGTTATACATTCGAAATTTTAAGCGTTCTTATTTTGAAATCCCATACAACAGAATAAAACATCTGCTCATATGTCTATGGCTTGGCAATGAAAATATTAGAGCAACAGATTGGGGATGGTATTCCAAAGATGGTTTGTTATTACCCGTACGCATGAACAAACAACCTGCACTCGATGAACTTTTGAAAATTATTTTTTGGCAATGCAAAAAAGGATGCGGTGTTTCATGTGGGTGCAGAAAAGTTGGTTTATACTGTAACTCTACTTGTTCTGGGTGCTCAGGTGAAGGGTGCAATAATAGTCCACCAATAATTGAAGATGAGGATGACATAGATCACGATGAAGATGTAATTGATGACGAATAAAATTAATATTACAATTGTTTTACCTATAAATGTAAATATTTTCAACTATTTATGTAAATGTATAAGAATATATGGTGCCTTTTTATGTTGATAAATTTTTTTGTATTTAATTCTACTTTTTTCAATTTATATCTTATAAATTAGTTTATAAAAACTGCAATGTTGTAAAGGGTGATTTTCAAAAGTTGAAAAGTTGCAAAATTTTGGCAAAAAATTGTTTTCACCTATAGCACTCATAACAATTGATTTTTAAGGGTTGAAAATGTATGAATTTGTATTTTAAAGTATAAAAAAATCACTATTTAACTAATCCAAACCAAATTTCACTCATCTTAAGATTTATAATATTATTAAACAATTTTTGAAAATTAGAAGTAGTTTTCACCCCTAAGAACAATCAGGGTTCATCGGCATGACATAAACTATAAAGCAGAGGGTGAGTTGAGCTTAATTCCAAATTTTTATGCAAATCGTTCCAAGGTGAAATCATTTTCTCGCATTACTAATTTTTTTATATTAATCTCTAATAAGGGTCGCTTTTTAAGGGTTGAAATATGATGGAACTTTATTCAAAAGCACGAAACTATCATTATTTAATTAATTCAAACCAAATTTTACCCATATTCAGGTTTAATATGTTATTTTATAATTTTTGACAACTACGGGTAGTTTTCACCCCTTAGAACAATCAGGGTTCGTCGACATGACATAAACTATAAAGCAGCGGGTGAATTGAGCTTCAATCCAAATTTTTATCCAAATCGATCCAAGGCGAAATAATTTTTTTATAATTGGTAATTTTTTTACATTAATCTCTAACAAGGGTTGCTTTTTAAGGGTTGAAATATGATGGAACTCTATTCAAAAGTATAAAATAATCATTATTTAACTAATTCAAACCAAATCTTACCCATATTCAGGTTTAATATGTTATTTTATAATTTTTGACAATTAGGGGTAGTTTTCACCCCTAAAACCCTTCAGCGCACTTCGGTTCGATATAGATTTTGATCCTTGGGCTATCACCTACCTTTTGTTAAAATTTCAAATGGATACATGCAGGACGAAAAAATTGCGAGGTTTTAACTATTTTCGAGCTTTATTTCCTGAACTATAATCGTTTCCTTAGACAAACCCGTCTTATGCAAACAACATTGTTGTGAGACAGATAGTTGAACGATATTTTATACAATGTCTATACCTAGGTATGGATTTATTTTTGTCCGAGTTTTATATTGGTCCACTATTTCAAATGCAGTTCAAACAGACATGTATTAAATTGTATGTTCCGTTTTAATTTGGTTCAATCTGTATAGTGTAATTAGCGAACAAAAATATCACTGATTCTGAATTGTAATCTGGAATTGATCAAGCATTGGAAAGTAAGGAAATTCATGATAAATTCAACTTTAGAAATTTTGGGCTGATTTAATCAAGTGCAATAAATTTGTACTTTTACAACTTTCAGTATCCGCTATTACCATTACTGATTCTGATGATTTTTTTTTACCTTATTTATTAATATATAAAATAAATATTATAAAATATTATACATTTCTTTGACAAGAAATTTTTGAAAAATAAGTATGTTCATGTTATTAATTTTATTATCTAATGATATGTTTGAACAACAAAATTGTTTTGTTTTTTGTATTGAAATGTGTAAAATTTTAAACAAAACTTTAGTGCAATATAAGTTGAAATTTAACAGAAATTTATGGATATCGTTAAAAAACAACTTATCTTTGAGGGCAGCACTAGAACAACTAACTTGTTTTCCAATTATTTTTCACTTTTTTATTAAATAATATAAATTGGTATTTGGCACATGTAAAGTTAGGTACTCAAACAAAATTCCACGTAAATCCATTTAAATATAAAAAAGTTATCGATTACTGAGGTTTCGTAAAATTTTCAAATGCGTTTTTCTCGAAACTACAATGGTTTTCATATCCTACTGTTGCTTTGAGGCGACTTGAGGCACTTCATATTGAATTTACAATAGAAACAGAACAAAATCAATCTATAAATTTTTTAGATTTAAAAATTATCAGATTTAAAAACAAACATGACTTCATATTTCATAAACCTAGCCATACTGACACGACTATACACAATTCATCATCCCATCTAACACAACATAAACTGGCAGCATATTATAGTATGCTACATAGATTAACAGAAATTCCGATGTCAAAATACAACTTTGAGACAGAATTAAATATAATTAAGCAAATAGCAGTAAAGAACGGATACAATGAACAAACAATTAATAAAATGTTAAATCAAAAACTACAAAAGAAAGCCCTGAAATAAGTATTTCCACCACCAGAGAAAAAACTCAGTACCTTCTGTTCGATTACATATACAGGCAAAAATAACAACAAAAATAGCCAAACACATAAAAAAGAAAGGAATAACACCAGCTTTCCGAACAAATAACAACCTAGGCAAATATATCAAAAACAACAAGAGCCAAAATAAAAAACATTTACACAATGGTGTGTACAAACTTAAATGTGGCGACTGCCCAAAAACTTACATTGGTCAAACTGATAAAAACTTTAACAAATTAATAGCAGAACATAAAAGGGCTTTCGATAATAGAAAAACAGATTCTACATACGCACTTCACCTTCTAGATCACAGGCATTCTTTTAACGACAAATTTAAAATTCTTCACATTCAAAATAAAGGCCTTAAGTTATCCTTGTTAGAATGTATGGAAATCAACAAATTAAAAAACACAGATATAATTCTGAATGACCAACTTGAGAAACAGTTCTCACCTCCTCAACCTATTTCATTAGAGACTATAAAGTGTAAACGCATACCAAAAATAGATCACTTGAGAAAGGTAATCAGCCGAAACAGCTGTAGTGAGAAGAGTTAAAATAAATTTTCGTGGAAGTTTGAAAACAAAGTTTTCAGTGTTTTATTGTTACATATATTAGAAAAAAAATTACATACTGAAATTAAATTATAATATGTTTTCTAAAATGAACTTAGATATTTTTTGAGTATCAAATATATCATACTTAAATAACAATAAATATTTACTTAATTATTTTATGTATAATTTTTATGCCACAGCTAAAATGGTGCAGATAAAATGAAGCATTATACAACTTACCAATTTGAAATTTGCGAAGTAAGCGTTACACTAAATTCATATTGCATCTTTATGTTTAATTTGACATTATAAAGTATTTAATTGTCAAATAACAAAATTAGTCAAAAATAAGTCGCCTAAACTCAAAGTCAAACAATTAGCGGTGCACTTCATAGATTTAATGACGTCATAACTCAATGGTACAAACTTGACGGTAAACAAATTCAACAAAATTTTCCTCATATTATATAAGTTTTTTCGCTACCGTTAAGTTTTGCAGGAAAGCGCTGTTGCCAAATAAAAAACATATATGTATTTACCACAGCAACTGCCGGCTACATTGTTTCTCTTTGTCATTCAAGAGTGTGAAACAAAGATAATATATGTACTGTAAGTGTCAAACCCATGTTGTCCTATAGAAGGTTATGTAAGATTTGTTTATAGTTGTGAAGTTGGTTAAAATATAAACCTATAAAACTGTCTACAAAACAAATTCTGTTACTTTAGTTTCTCGATTTGATTTCGATTAAATTTTTTGGATATTTTAACTTAATTGTGTTAAAACAAAAATGCCGTCGCATTTGACCAGTCATTGCAAGCAATTAATTGCAAATTTAATTGAATATTTTGAAAGGGAGAAGAAAAACGGTGGTCCATTATTACCACTAGAAGCAATTAGAGAGGTATGTAGGTCTTATTATTTAAATATATTTAGAAAGTATTTTACTTAGAACAGATAATACAATTATGTATACTAAAAATACTGTTTTAGAGAGTTGCATCAGCGTTGAAGTTGAGTATTTCTACTGTCAGCAAAGTTTCTCAATCCGCAAAAGAGAATACACCTTTATGTTCTCCACCTAAGAAAAGTCCGAGACCTGTAAAACCGATAACTAATTGCAATAATGCACCTCTAATTCGAAATGTAATTTATGAAATGTATGAAAAAAGTAAGTATATTTTAATATTTTATTGACATATGTAAGACTTTATTGTCAATTATATTATAGACTATAGATTAAATTTTCTTTTAGAGCAACATATAACTGTTAAAACTCTTCATTCAGTTTTACAAGAGAGAGATCTATTTGAAGGTAGTGAATCATCTTTACGGAGAGTACTGCATAAAATTGGATTTAAGTGGCAGAAAGACAATCCACGCCGGGGCCTTCTAGAACTTCCTGATATTGTTTGTAAAAGAATTCAATACTTAAAGGCATATAAACAACTAAGAGAGGAAGATATTTATCAGTTTGTGTTTTTAGACGAAACTTCGATTTTCCAAAATGGCTCAATCAGACATTCTTGGCAAGATAATGATAAAAAAAGTTTGAAAACAACCAAAGTTGATGGTAAAAGATATATTAATCTTCATGCTGGTAATGTAAATGGATTTATTCATGATGCTGAATTATTATTCAGTTCAAAAGATGCGACTTCAGACTACCATGGTGAGATGAACGAAGAAAATTTTTTACACTGGTTTCAAACCAAATTACTTACAAATTTAACTGAACCCTCTGTTATTGTTATGGATAATGCATCATACCACAGTACTTTCGTCACTAAAATTCCAAATACATCATTGAAGAAGGCTAAGATTCAGCAGTGGCTTATGGAACAAAAACTACCATTCGATGAAAAACTTTTAAAAGCAGAAATGTTGAATATTGTAAATTTAAATAAACCGCCAAAAATTTATAAAGTTGATCAGTTGGCTGAACATATGGGTCATAGAGTTCTACGTCTTCCTCCATATCACGGTATGTTTAATCCCATTGAACATATTTGGGGAATATCAAAAAATTATTATAATCGACATATAGGTAGGGACGGAACAACAAAAAATGACTGTTTGGCCATGTGGAAAGAAGCATTATTAACCAATACTCCTAAAATATGGTCAAACACTATTCAACATGTGGACAAAATCATTTATGACTCTTGGAAAAGAGAGGTACGTTTTGATAGGGATGACATTGCACCTGTGGTTATTAATTTTAATGAAGACGGTGAAAACAGTGACACTGACGAAGACTTTAATTTTGATCAGTAAAAATAAGTATTTTTATTTCCAATAATTTTATTAAAATATAAAAGTGAAAATCCCAGTGGTTGGCTGTATACCATAGTTATAAAAAACTTAAGTACAATGAAGTAAAAACATCAGATTGTATGACGGTATAATACCATCATAAAATCTTTTTTACTTCATTGTAAGAATTTTATTAAATTTATAAGGGAAATAGAGAGTAATGTCTTTCTTAGATATTTTACTTATTAAAGAGGATATTAAAAAATAGGAGCAAGTAATCTGGATGAAAATCCAAATTATGAGCTTTGTATCCTGGGCGACTTTAACATCCCTTACTGTAAATGTTCAAGGATGGAATGTCTTCAGTTGGTACCCCTTTGGCAGGAGCTTCACCTTGTGAAGTTGCATCCATACAGATTCTTTCAGCTTCATGTTCATACCATAACCTGTTTCAAGTCAACTCTGTTTAAAATGTACACAACAATTTGCTGGATCTGGTTTTCATGGATAATGGCGAAGCTAAAATACTTATTGCAGAGATAGTCCTACTTCCTTTGGATATTCATCATCTACCCATCTCTTTTGAATTTAAGTGTGAATCATGTGTTAACAACCCTGGGCTGACTGATGCTTTTTATAGAGATTTCCATGCAATGAATGTCTTAATAATTTGTTTAAAAGTAAGTCTCTTGAATGATATAGTGAGGTTATTTGTATAATTTATATACTTAACATTTGAACTTTGCGTTTCCTGTTAAAAAGTATTCAACAAAGAAATTTTGGTTTGGTTTTCTCCAGATCTAAAAGTTAAAATTATTCAGAAAAAGAAAGTTCACAAAGAATATCTTAGAACTTAATCACCCACTCTCGTTAATGAGTTTTCTGCATTAGGGACTTAATCTAAATCTTAAAACAACAAGGTTATCGAGATTACATTGCATTAAGTGAATCATCTCTCAGGGACAATATTAAAATTATTAAACTGTTCACTAGTGAGATCTCACTTGGATTAATGCTCATGTGTCTGGTGCCCCACTATAATGTTCATATTCAGGCTATTGAGAGGGTTCAACATAAACTCCTAAGATTTGTTTCATTTAAGGATCACCATACAGCTGACGAAATCAATTACTCTAACAAATAAAGATCCCTTGTCATCACAACTCTTCAGGTCAGACGCATGCACAAGGATCTGACTATGCTGTACAATCTATTGCACTCCCATAGTTTCAGTCCACAACTGTTAGAAAAAGTTAACCTCCTTGCCTCTTTTATGCAAACCAGGGCTATCAAACCTTTCCAAATTACCCACCATTGAACAAACTACGGATATAATTCTTATCTATCTAGGTCTGCTAGGTTTGCAAATCAGTATACAGACAGGTTAGATTGCTTTGAAAAGCAAAGTATTTTAAAGTGCAATTAATATCTTGCACTTGATTCTTTGATGCTACTAGCTGTGTAATTTAGTTTAATCAATTTTAAATTGTGACCTGGTTTTTATTTTGTATCGTTTCTTTCTTTTGTTGGTTTTAAATATTGTCTTTGTTAGTTTTAAATTTCATGACATGTAATAAATTAGGGTTTAAAAATTTTATATTTTAGTATTTTAATATTGCAATATTGCATTTAAATTGGGCAACTGCTCGTTGACAAATAAATAAATAAGTAATAAATGCAAAATCTTGGAAAACAGAAGATCTTATTGATTATCTGACAGGGTAAATAAATATATGAAAAAATACCTTTAAGAATATTCTTTTCTAGATATTACTTTCAGAATGAAAGAAGAATCAAAAGTATTAGGCTCGCTGTATGGAGTTTGGAAATAAATATGATATAATAACTTAAAACATTTAGTAGAAACATTACTTAAAAAAACAGATAAGTAAAAAAATCTAAAAGGTTTTATTCACATTCTACTTGCCCATAGATATTCCTATAATAAATTTTGTTCAATGTGTAGAGTATATGCCATATATGTAATGCAAAATACATGTACTGTAATATATATTTGTATTGTCATCATGTTGTTTGTAATATTTTGTAAATATACATATAAAACATAACTGTGAATTTCATTTCTAAGCATAGTTGTAAAACATATGTTTATGTAATTTTAATCAAAAAAAGGGAGAAGAGGTCATAATGCAACATTTCAACATTTCATTTTGCTTCCATAGTTTCAATATTACTGTTTTTATGTTCACACATTGTCAGCTTAAGAACACACCACAAACTAGGAGAAAAACTGCTTAAGAAATAAATGTCTAAAATATAATTTGAAAATAATATTTTCGCATATTTAAGCTCCACTATAAAAAAATTATTTTAGATCCATAGAAATATCAGTGTATCATAAAATTTCAGGCCAATGTTTTTTAAATGCATTCATTTTTTTCGAATTCTGAAAAAAACTAATAAATATTTTTCAAAAATTTAAACACAGAACGAAAGATTATTAACGATGGCCGAAAGTCCCTTAGAATCAACAAAAAGTTTCTTTTGAATGAGATATTTGTAATTAAAAATTTTCAGGGGATTTCGGCCCTCGGTAATAATGTAGTCCTTCATTCTGCGTTAAAATTTCTCAAAAGTACTTATTAGTTTTCTCAGGATTCGAAAAAAATTAATGCATTTAAAAAGCATTGGCCCGAAATTTTGCGCCTCTATAATCTTAACCTAAAAATTTTTCTTATTCTTTTTTGATTCCAATATTATGACAGACGTCAGTTACAATTTACGATTCTCACTTCATCTAATAATGACGTCATATAAACTCGTCACTAGTTGTAGCCAATGAAATGCTCGGTGTAATAGGAGTGATATGTCAAGAAAATTTGATTATTCCCTATCTATTTGTTCAAATTAAAATATGGCAACAAGGGGAAAATTGTGTACAACTTTTATTGTTTGACTTTGACTATAACTACGATAAGTGGAAAAAGTTTATTTATTAATACACAACCAAAATGGTAAATAGATGTTCATCAACAGTTTAGCAAGAAAACCAAAAATGTAGAACTAACATTAAAAAATATGAAAACTACGGTAAACCACAGGGAGATGAAATGATGATGTGGGGGTGTTTATGGAATCTGCATGAGTAGGTAACATGCATTTTATTAAAGGGAATATGAACCAATACATGTACTTGAATATACTAAGGCAGCATCTCGCCGCTAGTGCTTAAAAATTAGGTATTAATAACCAGTATAATAAAAATTAGATATACTAATTACCGCTTTTATAGGGACAATGATCCGAAACACACGTTATATCGGAATCGTACTTGATTGCTTTATAATTGCTGACATGTCAATAAAACACCAGTTCAGACACCAGAATTGAATGTTATTAAAAATTTGTGGTTGACAATAATAATTAAAGTAAATGGTGTTCCAGTATCAAATGGACATTATTAGAAAGTTAAAATTACTGAAGCTTACAACACAATTTCTATTGTGTTCCAAGTATCAGTATCAGCTACCACAAACAGAACCCAATGAATTAGTTTACAACTAGAATAAAGCCAGAAATAGTGTATTTTCCAGAATGTTTAAATTTGGTAATGCTCCTGCACGGATTATGGTCTAAAATATCATTAGCGAAGTTGAATATACTTTGTAGAGTTGTCTCTTGCTCATCTTACTCGAATGTAGCCTTAATTGTTTCACACATCTTCAAGATGTTTTAGTTTAGGTCCTCCCTTCTTCTTATTCGGACCGGCTTAATCAGCATGGTTATTTTAGCAGAATCACTTTCATCCATTTATATAACGTGTCGTATTCAACTTAATTTTACAGATTTATTTATGTATAATGTACAAAAAATATTTATTATAATAGTGATACCGACTATTCTCTATGCTAGTGGAAACTAAATAATTCTGGAAAAACATCAGAGAAGAATAAATGCAAAATACAATGGAGATTAGACACCTAAGAAATATAGCTGCAAAGCTAACATGGGATAGATGAAGCAACGAGACAATTAGGAGAATCAAGCATGAAACCAGGATGGTCAACCAAGATTCATTAATGAATAAAATAGTAAGCAAACAAATGAACTAATATGAGCATCTCATGAGCATGAAACCAAATTATAAAAAAACACGCAGAAAAAGAGGCAGACTAAGAAAGTCACATAAAATTACTTAAGGAATTGAAAATAATGACAGGAAATAGAAAGGGATGAAAGAGATGGGTGAATGTAAATTAATATAGCTATCCCAAATCCGACATCCTGATAGGGTAAAAGGAAGGAGAGAAATAAAAATAAAGAAATGTTTTAAGTTATTTGATTTGTAAAACTAATATTAATTGATTTAGAGTCATTTAATTTGATTTCCCATTTTTTTGGTCCAATTATGGATTTTATTTATTGCTAATTGCAACTGCTAAGATCGCAGTATCATCTGCAAAGGTGGATATAGTATTAATTTCTAGTTTGGGTAACTAGTAATCTTCCTTGAGAGAATTTTGCTTTGATTTTTGTTAGATCTGTATGCACGTCTTCTTGGTAAATTCTGAAATAACTGTCAGATATGTATGACTGCACCATTTCTGAATATTGGCCAGATAACAAAATTTTTGAGTTTGTAGATTAAAACTTCATGTGATAGTTTGTCGAAGGACTTTTTAAACTATACGTATTAAAAGAGTGTAGAACCGCAGTCTTCCTTTATTCGAATAATTTCCTAATTGAGTATATTAGTAATTTTGCGTACCTGATCATTCGTAAAATGTTTACTTGTAAAGCCAAATCGAATCACACGTTTTTTACTGTTTCAGAAAAAGAATAAATAAAATTGATTTTTTTTTATCCTCAGTCTGTTAATATACAATCTATACCTGTTTTCAAAGATTAGAATATGGTCATTTAATACACTTACAGGTACAATGTCTTCTACTTATCCACAAAAGGGGTTTTTCGATAATTTTGTTGGACACGGACAAAGTCGTTTCGCCAAACAAATTTCTATTCTTATCTACACTAAATCTTATCTTAAATTACTATATACATTTTGTTTATAATGATATAAATATATATATATATATATATATATATATATATATATTTATAAATATATATATATATATATATATTTATATAAATATATATATATATATATATATATATATATATATATATATATATATGTATATATATATGGGGTGAGTTAACCAGTAATTGCCCAGTTGAGGAAATTTTCATAATTAAACTCATACAAGTCCTTTTACTTTTTAATCTACACAAAACAAGAAATGCTAAAATCGTCACTTAAAATATAAGATCGTATAAAAGCGTTGAAATTAAACCTAAAAAAATTTTAAAAATATTATATAGTATATAAATACGTATTCTTCCGGTTGTTGCCTACTTGACAACTAGTGTTTGAACATGTTTTCTCAGTAATTGACCCATACCAAACGATATAAAGCCCACATGCCTAAAGAGAAAGGTATTTGATCAGTGCGTACTTCTAGTCTTGACGTACGGAGCAGAAACACTTACCGTAACAAAAGCAACAGCTACCAAACTGAGAGTCACGTAGAGAAGAATGGAGCGGTTCATGTTAGGAATAACTCTGCGAGACAGAATAACCAACGAAGACATCAGGAGAAGAACCGGAGTGACTGACATCATCGAGATAGCCAGACTAAAATGGAGATGGGCACGACACATAGCCAGAATGACAGATGGGCGATGGACAAAGAGGTTATTGGAATGGAGGCCAAGGAAAGACAAGAGAAGCGTCGGTCGACAAACTGGATAAGAGCGGCGCAAGATAGACGGGGTTGGAAACTTGAGGAAGAGGCCTACGTTTAGCAGTGGACTCTTGAGGCTAGATGGTGTGAAACGATATAAATAAAACTTCCTTTTGGATACTTACTTCTTGCTAGGTATTGCAGCGGAAAATTTGTACCTAATACGATTCTCAGTACCTACAAGTTTTGGCGTTGTCTCGTTCAACAGTACATGGCTATGGATAATAATGGTGTCTTAGTAGCTTTTAAAGAAATATCTCGCTTGCACGTTATTGTAATTTAGTATATGTATAATTTTTTCGCGAATACCTGTACCGTCCTTTGCTTTATCTTCTACTTCTTCTGTTATACCACGTCTTTCTCCTTTGGCGGTTTTCACATAATTTGCGTCATCTTCTATTATGTCATAATTCTTTTCACCTCTGTCTCTGTTGCTTTAGTAACTGGCTTACCATTTGCTCTTCTCCAATTAAGAACAATTTTTCTTCAACTAGCTTTTAACGGTGCAAATAATGAAACGTGTGCCGGCTGCAGAATATGTTTTGCATTTGGGAAAAGTAAGTAAAGAAAAATTCACTTCCCTGCGCAAAATTTTCTGAAATTATAGGTCAAATGAGATTTATAACTGCCCAAGAAATAAAGTATAGGGAATTTCACGCCTTTTTGTTTTAGAATAAATTTCTCCCTCTGTTGAAATTGTAAAGAGAACTGTAATGCATTCTTTTTCTGAATCAGATTTGATTTTATAGAAATTTTTTATCCCTTCTGGTTCTAAGACCAAACCTGTTTTAGAATTTGTAGCAAAACCTGTAGGATCTCGCTGTATCTATAGATTCTGCCTGGCGCTTAGAAATTTCTGGATGGCGCCTGAGGAATGGATTAAACTATTTATTTCCCGGTAAGCTATCTTTGAAAGGATTACGACGACCATCACTATCGATTATAGCTTTTACTATTTTACAAAGCAAGTTTTTGTTTCGAGGAAATCCTTTATGGGCTGAAGCAGTGATCCAACGCACAAATATGTTTCCTCCTCTGCGGTCAAAACGTTCGGAGGACTCATTTTTGATTTTTCCGGGGCTCTACCTTTTAGTTTGTTAATAAGGGTAAAATGAGGAACATTATGCATCCTTTCTGCACCACGTATTAAACATACGTTGTTCCTAATATGCTCAATGTTTCCTTTAAATTTCCTCAGGTTAAATAAGTAATAAACAATTAGTTATTTAAGCAATATTAATATATTAAAAGTATTGTAACATTAAACTAATAAGTAGTGTTGTTTGATTTTTTTTTTAATTAGATTAAATATAAAAGCCTCTAGTTTCTATCGATCCATGTGTATTTATCCATTGATTTTTTTTCATATATAGTTAATTTAAAACAGTTATTTTTAAATTTACCAGTTCTCGTTTTTTTTCTGAAGTGATCAATAGTTTATTATTTGTTAAAGTACTTAAAGAAACGTAGCAACTAATATTTTTGTATTATTCAGTAATAGTCTATCGGTTTTCCAAAGCTAATAACAAACACATACGACAAAATGTTATCTATTGTTGCAGAGCTTTTGTAGTAGGGTTAACGCTTATGCTACTTATTGCAGGAGTCTATTTGCTAGACCGGAAGCATTTCCAGTCGCTTTTGGAAAGACCGAGCGGCACCAAAGTAATTTGTGGAGGGACGAGAAGTGAGAATAGCGCAAATCTGTACTTTATTTGCCGTACTTACGAAACAATTCGGAAACAACTGCAGTTTCTTTCCACGGCGGCTTGATGGCTGAACTTTGAACAGAAAGAAATTGGGTATTAAAAGGATTCATGGAATAGACTAAAATATTTTTGTCTGAAACTCTTTTATGTAAACTCTTTGTATGTTTTTTCTTTAAATATAATCTGAACATTTTTGTATACTTATTGTTAAATATCTTTTACTATTTAGATAACATTTTCTTTCAACACAGATAAAATGTATGACTAATATTTTCTGGTAGGTGGATGAATATTTTATATAATAAAATCTCCTTTAGCTTTTATTTCATTTAGAGGTAATATTCGAATACCTATATCGTTTTTTCATTCTAAAAATTATTTTAACACTTCAAAATCCTATTTTTCCATCTTTTGATTTGTCATAAGTGTGTACAAAAAACATTTAAAAACATAACGGTCTTTTCATTTATTATATAAAATACTTATCTTATTTTTATTCCCACAAATATAAAATATTTTTTAAATTACTTCAGTGATAAAAACGATATAATTATTATAGTTGGGTATATCTCTATCTAGTGCCAGTTTCCTTAACACGTAAAGAGACAGAGCAAAAGCCGGGACCTACACACCAGTTTGTAAAATTGGTTTTTATTCATGTAAATATTATATGAAAACGAATATTCACGTCTTATATCCACATTCACATTTACATATACACATAAAGGAATATTCACATAGATTTTAGCGCATCTAACTGCCGAAAAAAATTCCAAAACCTTCAACTTTGAAACCCAATACAGTGGTTCATAACTTTTCTGATACCCCATTTTGTATCATTGCTTCTCAAGCTTTAGCAAATTGTTTCAATTACTCTGTTACCTTAAGTTACAGTTTCAATTAAGACAATCATTTGTAAAACCATTGAAAAGCTATCTCTAGTTTACCTTTCGAAGATACTAAAATAATTACACAAAACCTCTTTAGAGTTCATAAAACCTCAAAACCTTCTGCTGCCAATATTAGCCAATCCGAGAAAAAAGCCATGTAAGAACTTCAGTTAAATCCAAATCTAGTCATTCTTCCCTTCGATAAAGAAAATGGCACAGTCATCCTACAGCGAGGTTCCTACAACCTATGCCGCTTCTTGCATTTCGGCCGCCATCGTTTTCTGTCCATCCATTCGTCTTCTTTGATGGCTCTATCTCTCATTATGTGCCGTACATTTTCTTCCCAGGCAAATAAAGGCCTTCCCCTTCTTGTTCTTTGTTGTGGTGTGTAATTTACAGCTTTCTTTGGTCATCTACCTTCATTCGTTCGCTTTACGTGACCATACCACACTAGTTGTCACGTTTCAATTCTGTTTACACTGGAATATTCACTATTTTGTCCTCCTTCTAATATTTTATTCCAAATATGTTTTTTTTTGGATACACCACACGCTCTGCTTATAAAATCCATTTCTACTACTTCTATTCTTTTTCTAGCTTTTTGCGTGATATACCAAACTTCTGCTTAATGTCATAATAGACTCTACCAAGGTTCGATATATTGTCAATTTCGTTTCTTGTTTTCTTGCATTCTGTTTTCGACATCTCTTTTGGTAGTGCCTTCTTAAGATCAGCACAAGAAAAGCACAAATGGTTTCTTAATTCTGCAATTACTTTTGTGAGAAATAATGCGATTTGAAAGAAAAATCACAAAATCACAAAAGTGATTGCAGAATTAAGAAACCATCTTGTGCTTTGGCAGAGCATGTAATCGACAAAGACCATATTATGGATTTTGATAATTTTGAAATTTTATGTAGTGAAAGTAATAAATTCAAAGTAACTTTTTTGAAAATGGTTTGTATTAGCAAAAGTGATAATAATTTAAACAAAAGCTCAGAAATCCAAAATCTAAGCAAAATTTATAATTATATTATTTCTATGTAGTTTAAATATAAAATCAGTAAAATATCACATTTTGATTTAATTTTCTATGTATTTATTACATTGTTTCAAGCATCTATCAAGGATGAATAAATCTTCTTCTTTTTATGTTACTAAACAAAAAAGAATTTTTAAACAAATTTTATTTTTGGCAATATAATTGTCAAGTTGGTATTTATGACATTGAGGCTTATTTGTAATTGTCACTTCAAATTGATTTACAAATTCAATTGGTTTTTGTGTTAAGAAACTTTTTCAAAATTATAAAAAAATTTCAGAGAAGCATTTTTTATTAGATTAGAACATTTTTATATTAATATTTTTTCAAATATGTTAGCGTTTTTATATACCAAACTAATTTTATTTGGTGAGTTATTTTTTTCTTTCTAGTTCAACTTTGTAAGATTTTTTGTATTTTTTAGCAGCTCTTGATAATAATTGAACACAATTGAAAGGTCGAGTAAAAAATAGGATATATTTCAAGGAAACCGGGGGAAACGCTATTTTTGCAATTTTTTGGGACTTATATTATTAAAAGGCTATATTTTTGTAATTTAAGGTAATAAAACTAAAGAAATTGCTAAAAAACCTTAAAATAATCAAAAAAAAAATTGTAAAAAATAGGAAATTACTATAAAAAGGTTGTAAAAATATAAAACTACTTACAAAATCATATGAAATATATATATATATATATATATATATTATATATATATATATATTATATATATATATATATATATATATATATATATATATATATATATATATATATATATATATAAATATTAATATTTATGGCCTAAACCATTAAAAAAGTAAAAATGTTTACAAAAAGTCGTAATTTAATAAAATTATGAAAAGAACTGTGCGCATCTGAATAATAATTATAATTTGACATATATTCGCAATGTTGCCACGTTTATAATTGCTTTGTATGGAGTAAAAATGTATAACATATTTGAAATAACAAATTGTAAAAATTTGAAATAACAATATATATGAATTTGAAATGAGAATATATAAGAATTTGAAATAAGAATATAAAAATTTAAAATAATAGTAGATAATAGTCTTTATGTTTCTACTTACCCTTAATCTGCTGGTGGATACAAATTTGCGGCAGCGAGGAAAAAATGGTGTAACCTTTCGTTTCGAGATGAAAAAATTCTCTTAAAGAAAAATTCAGCCAGGTAACCTACAAAGTGCTCGCTTCGTACACCGTACTTGGGAATGTTAGACCGAACTTCCCTCCAAAGCCGTTCCACGTTGTTGGTGTGGGTACCAGTTTCAGGGTCAACAAAATGCTTCGAATGATTTACTGTTTGATGAATAAATCCTTCATGGGACAAGCAATCAATCGCAATCAATCCAACAATCGCTATAAATTGTTGTCTCAGGAAGAATACATTCGTTAATCAGTCCAAGCAAAGTGTCTTTATCCCTTTTTTCAACCGGTACTAAAAAGAATTTCTTGGAGTTCCGATCAATATCACCAAAAACCCATTGACCGGTGTACAACCGACCTCTATTGTATTTTCTCCGGCCAAATTTGCACTCATCAGTTTCAACCGGTATGTCCTTCCCACCCAATTTCTTTGAATTATTCATTGCGAAACTTATAAAGACCTCGCGTGAGAAGGAATACCTGGCTACAATTGTTTGAGCACCAATTTTCAACTCGTTCCGAATAAAGTTATATCTAGGAGGACGTAGATGTAACAAAATACTTACCAGCAAAAATATTTTTTCTATCGGCAATTTAGCATACTCAAAAAAAGTACCCTTCCTTGCCGATGCAGAAAAACCACAGAGTTTCAGCGCTTTTTTATGTTTGCTGACACGCTTGTAACACCTAAATCTTTCTTCGCCATCCACTTTCAAAACACTACCGCAATCTGGACATATTCTAGTATTTTTTAACACCCCATGTGAATAAAAAAAGTTCATAATTTCATTTTTACAGTCCATTCGAACGCTATCATTGTAAGAAATTTCACATGAGGTGCAACTAGCCATTTTGTTTGTTATAAACAAATACAACTGAACGTTACTAAGAACAAATTATTTATAAAGAGCCACCTAAAATTTTTGGAATAGTCCAAGGGGTGGATTAGAATGTTGTCAAGTTTAAATATTTTTATAAATATTATTTATAAAAATATTTAAACTTGACAATATCTAATACTATTTTAATATATTTTTTCATATTTAAAATTGATTTGGCAACAACACCTAAAAAGATGTTATTGCAATTGTCACACTGTTGCCAATGGACGACATACTTTATTCTCGTTAATAAATAGTAAAAAAAAATAACACCAATATGCCTCTATATTCTTTGATAACACTTAAACTAACCCAGTGTAATCAAGCTAGCATAACTTGATTAGATTAAGTTAGTTTAAGTTGTTAGTTTCAACCATGTTCTACCATCCATCAATTAATAGAGTATCGGCATCATTTGTTTAACTTTGTATCGAGACCTGAGGATGCTTTGCATATTGTAGAAAGCGAAACCGGTCGTCTGATAGTTAAATTAAATTGATTGTGAGTAAGTCTTACTTATTATTTCTTTACCTACTTGGAATATTTGTTATGTAAAAAGGTAAAAAAAATAGTTAACAAATAGCCCCTTTTATTGGCTCCAACCCATCCAAAACAGTTTGCAAAATTTAACGATCAAATCCTTTTTATTTTAGGGAAATTGTAAACGTAGCGCCAAATAAATAATACAAATTGTAATCTCGAAAAAAGTTGAAGAGTAGGAACTACAGTTTATCTCATTTATTATTTAACAAGGAACTTTGCGTCCAAGTTTGTGGCCAGGTCCCTTGTAGTCGGTAAATATTTAGAAAAATGGTAAGAAACACGGGTTGGCAGGCTGAAGATTGAGATTTACAAATATTTTTTTTTTAGTTCTAAAAACTTAGTTTTATTAATATAGACATAATTTTATGGATTTTTGTCATAAAAGTCAGCATTTATATTTGTGGTTGTAAAAAACTTTGGATTCAAGAATATAAGTTTTTGTTTTGTAGATTATTTGAATTTAGACGTAAGGACGTCCGAATGTCTGATGAAATGAGATATTTTTATATACAGTAATTACTTTTACTACAAGTATTGAAAGTTTTCATGCGGTTCTTGATATAAAAAGAATACCTTAAAACAAGACTTTCACATTATAACGAAAAATTGTGAATAGAAATAAATAGTAAAAATATTTAAGATATCAAACATTTTCTTAAATATGTGAGTGGCTTCAGATTAAAGACATACATGTGTCAAAAAAATAAAAATTTAATTAGTAGTGGTTTCTTATGGAATTGTTCCTGTTTTTTTCAACGGTGAAAATAGTTTCCTTCAAACAGGGATGGGAATACGTTATTTTCAACACAGTTGAAGGTCTGTATCAAAAACGAACTCCTGCTATGAAGGTTTATTTCAAAAACTGACATCTCCCTAACAGACAATGAGAATGCTGTATTGCGATCTCATTACTAAGAAATCAAAAATCGACAACTTGTCTGATGTTAATCGTTTTATTTGTGTTTATCAGTAGTTTAAACTGTTTTTTTCGCATGATATTAGTTTAAAAAGTAGATTTATGAAGTCAAATATATCTGTTAATTCTGGGACAACGCCTAAAAAGAAAAGCGATCCTGAAAAATAAAAAATAAACCATCCAGAAAGGACAAAGGTAAGTCTAATCATTGAACATAATCCAGTACTTAACATTTAATTGCTGTAACAAATTGTCAATAGGTGGGTGGAAGTTTGATATGTTAGAAGTTGCTATATATGTTCATCCGATTTAGAGATAGTTTTTAAGTGATATGATAAAGTCTAATTTTAAAATATGAAGCTTGAAAGTTGACTGTAATAACATAACCAGCTTAGTACCATTTGCTTAAGTTTTCATAAAATTTAAAGCTTCCTAATGAAAATTCTGACTATTGACTTGAATGAATAAACTACTAATTGTTTTAACTAAAGTTTTATTATTACTCCTTTTAAATGTATATGCAGGTACTCAGCCAAACATCTGTCTCTGTACCCCACCTGTCACCACCGAGTTGGATACTAGTGCCAGCTTTTTACAGTGCATGATGTCATGGAGTTCCACAAAGCCTTTTACTTAATCTCAAAAAAAGCAAGCAAGATGCGTTTATTTTGTAATACTGTCATGCTAGCCGACCCAACTTCAAAAGAAGGAAGCTTGAGCCTATAAAGGGGAAAACCACAATCTTCTAATATTCGGTTGTAAACTACGCTGACAACAATCTCAACGTTTGCAGGGATGCTTTTCTTAAGGTGTTGCAGCCCGTTATTAAGCATAAAATTATAAAAGTGTTCCGAAAATTCAAGAACGGTGTATCTCATGTCCCAGTGAAAATCAGAGGCGGAAACCTCAAGGAAGTTAGGTTTGCTCTGAAAAGAGAAGAAGTAAAAAAGTTCCTCTTCAGTTTTTGAGTTATTGAATCGCATTATTCACATTACTTATGACGTGTCTACCTACCATCAGATCTGAATATCGCCAAAATGTTTAACATGCTCAATTATGGTAAAGAAGAATCTGAGAAGGTTACTCAGTGATTTGTCGGGAAAATATTTTGGTCAGATTTCAGCATTGGATTCTCTTACCCTACCATGGATGAATATGGTACTTGCCTAGAATTCGAAAATCTTATCCAAGTGAAAGAAACAGATAAAGAAAAAAGGTATCTAAAAGTGAAAATAAAGTTACACAAGAAACAGGCCCAAATCTTCTTTCAACGACTGCGAGAAAAACCATAAGGATGTTTTATTTTAAGTTTTGATTGTCAAAAGAACCGTATTTTGTCAAAAGAAACTGATCAATGTGCGTACTATTTACGACAGTTTTACTATTTTAACCTTTCAGTAGTTAAAATATTGTCAAATGAATCTATGAACCTAGTACTGTCTTATTTTAGACCTGGACGAAAGACGAGGCAAAAAAATCATCATTCAACAAGATTGCTATCATTGTATTAAATGAGTTGAGATCAGCTGATCTCTTAGGATATAGCTCCATTCGTTTAGTGTCTAATGGTTGTACTGGACAAAATAAGAATATAAATATTTTCACAGTGTGCTGTAAGTTTCTGGATAGCTGAGCTCCAACGAGCATACGAAAAACTGAATCAGTCTTTCCTATAACTGGGCACTCATTTCTTCCTACCGATACACTGTTTGGGATGATAAAGAAAACATTTAAAAAATTTGATTGGTAGGAATTATGTATCGTTGGACTGGAAACAAGACGTAAAGAAATGTTATGAAAACGGTGGCTCAATTTCATTTCAAAATATCCACTTTCCGGCGAATAGTTCTTTGGAAAACTAAACTGGGAAACAATTGTGAAAGGAGAGATGGCTTAAAACACTAGTGCAGAAAAGAAAATTTGTAGGACCAACTACACTATTGGACAGATCAAATCAAAAGGAATTCTTATTGGTGTGACCCTAAAAGCAGAAAATTTTAAGGACGTAGCAAAGTTGCTTGAAAAACATTTTGGACTAAATTGGAGGAAGAATGGTAATGGGAATGAAGGGAAACATTACTTTTGAAGCCTTTACTTAAATTTTAGGAAGTGAGATTTTTATAAATGTAACAATAGCAGCTGTGTACAAAAAAAATAATTTATTTTAATATTTTCTTATATGAGACAAGTCTGTCTTTAATATTAAGCGACTCATATATTATACAAAACCGTAAATAAAAACATATTCTTGCGAAAAATCCTATTATCCTGGCCTTTATGGAAATTTTCTCAGGCTATCCTATTCACCCTTGTGCTCTCATGTAACTTAGAAAAAGAGGTTTACGCGCTACCATGTCTCTGCGAAAATCAAATTGTATATCATGTATATTGTCTATGTTTATGATTATATTATGGTTGTGGATAACTTTTAGTAGTAACTTTAGCACATGGGACACCAAGCTAATGGTGATAAAAGAAAAAATCAAAAGACAATTTATATTATCTTTTGTCCAAACGAAACCTACAGAACGACATAGGTTGCGCTCAGGAGATGAATCTAAACTAAGAACAAATACCTTAGTTTAGTCTTTTGTAATTAAGGGTATTACAACTTTAGTATGTAAAACCATGTTCTTAAATACGTTAAGTATTTCAAAACAAGTAATGAAGACTGCTTTATCAAAATGACAGGATGGAGTCATGGTTTAACGAGATCTTAGGGGCACTCATGAGCCGAGTAATAAGACAACACAAACAATTATTGATCCTGTGGTATCACATATTTTATCTTGTCTGAAACGCGAGTGTCAATACAGTCGGAAAAGGTGCAAAAATAATTATTTGTAGCCTTATTTAACATTGAAAAAATGTATAAATTAAAAAAATAAGAAAAAACAGAGAATAATGATCCTTCTTAAGTCATAGCAAAGCCCTGGCTGTATCGCGATATATTTAATAAGCAATTCAATTTAACATTTAAACCTTCAGAAATAGACACTTACGGACGACTGCGATATATTTGCAGATAAAATACGAACAAATAGTTAATGATTCTGACAAACAACTAATTGAAAGTAAGAGAAATACGCACTTAAAATAAGCAGAATGCAGATATAAATTTAAATCTGTCGATATGACTAAAGCAAAAGCAAATACTAAGCACAAAAATGCCTTTTAACGCCATTTTTAATCAATTTTTTACCTTTTATAAGGGAAAATTATGGACTTTGAATTACACTTTATACGATGGATATAACAGTGTTGCGTATTCTGTAATGTGGGATGAAACCAAAGCAAACAGAGGAGGAAATGAAATTGCTTCAGAAATTTTAAAGAGGGCTGATCTAAATATTCCTGCATCTGACGTCAAATGTGTCACCATATGGCCAGATAATTGTTGGAGCCAGACCAAAAACCTATGTGTGTAGTTTACCTCATACAGATATATTTGAAACTACAATTAATAGATTGTAAATTTCTTTTAAAGGGACACACGCATATGGAATCCGATTCAGTACACGCTAATATCGAAAGAAAATGAAAAAAACTACCCAGTCTAACTATATTAACAACCTGGAACTGGCAAAAATTTCTTGGTCAGTGTTCTAGTAAATACGAAGATGTGAATATGAAACTCAATGATTTTAAAAATGTTCAATGCTTATATGTTTCAACGGGTCCATTTATTAATCGGAAAATAAATATTGACAGAGAGTCATTTAAATTTTAAAATCAGTGACCTTAAGAGTTACCAAAGAAAATTTTGAATATCTTCAATATTAAACTTTATTCTACTGTGCCACTTTTCAAATGGTTTACTTAAGACGAAATAAAAGGGGAGGTATCATTTTGCCAAAAACTTTATCACAAATAAATATACAATTGTTTCCTATATCAACAAAAAAATATAGTGATCTTATGGATTAACTTTTATACTTGCCATCGTATTGCCATAATTTTGAAGAATAAGAATCTGCCTCATTCAAACAAAAAATCTGAGTATCCTTAAGATAATCATGAAGCATAACCTAAGCTAACCTAACCTAAGGCTAATGCTGAGGCTGATAATTTTTTAACTGTGTGTTTTTTTTATAAGTAAATAAAATAAGTAATGAAATATTGACAAGTTTTTTATTTAGATAACCAATTTATGCGGACTTCGTATACTTGTATAGTAAATTTAACGAGTTCCATTATTTAGAAGTAATATATGCTATGTCCATATTTTATTATCTTTAAACCCCTTACTATACTTTTATAAAACCACAGTAAACTATATGATAATACTATTTTTAAATATGGAAAATAGTTTCCGCTACAATTGAAGGGTTAGGTGCAAAAACCAGTCAAGACCATTTTTTTTTACCCAAATTCAGTTTTATGTGTATCGTATATAAACAACGTTTGGCCATCTTTTGAAGAATGAGCCATCTCCAATAAATATTAAGGTAAATATATGGCCTAAAGACTTGACTACATCAATAAATACGAGTACTTAAGAGCAAGAATCAGTCAACTCCAGGAGATGACTGTTTCTTGCAACCAATGGCAACATTGGCAACATTAGAGAATCAGACCACGGGCGATGATAAACCGAATACCATAGCGCATAGCATTTCAATTATTTGTTTTGAACGTTGCAGTAGTGTGTCGGCAGTACGAATAAAGTGTAAAAAAGATTGTTGCATTACGAATATTAGTTCAAGTAGTGAATTTAGTGAGAAAGATCCATATGCAGATTCTGGGACTGACTACGTTTTATCGGATTCCTTCGATTCTGATATTCCGAGTCCTACTCGACGTCGATCAAAGCTTTTTGTTATTGCTAAAAAAGGTACCAATGAAAATATTGAACAGCAAAAAACGTCTGTGCATAATAAGAAACTTTAAACATTCAAACCGTTAAGAAAAAGACAAAAAACGGATCAGGATGGAAGCAACTGGAAAGGAAATGTTATGAGAAGTAAACAGGCTAGAGGAAAGAATATATTAATTCAGCAAAAAAACTAATTCAAAAGAAAACTACTGGACCAAATTGCCATTGTAGAAATAGATATTTTACTATAGTAGACGATACCCATAAACAGAACATATTTGAGTAGTTTTGTAGTACGGCAGATAAAACTAAATAAGATATTTATTTAGGAGGACTAATCAGCGTATCAATGGTGCAAAGGAAACGCCAGACTACAGCAAGGAGGAGAAAAAAGAGGGCACCTATAAGTATAAGGTAATATTTGTGTTACAAACTATAATAGGTGGTTCTAAAATGTCTTTTTTTTTTAGTTATGTGTAGGAAGTCAGGAAACCATAGTATGTAAAAATGCATTCTGTTCTTTGTATGGAGTATCAAAAAATAGAGCCAAAAATCTGACTCTGGGTAGTATTATGTCACCTTCCGATAAGCGTGGAAAGCATTCCAATAGACCAAACAAAATCAACGAATCAATAATAGCGCAAATCGAGAAACATATACAAAGTTTTGCCAGAACAAAATCTCGTTATAGTAGGGAAGATAATCAGAAAAAGTATTTTTTATCTCCTGAGTTAAATGTTGAAAAAATGCATCGTCTGTACCTTAAAAATATGAGACAGAAAAATATGTTCTCCTAGAAGACGGGAAATATTTAAAAGACATTAAGCCACTAGTAACATATGATTTTTATCGCCGGCAATGTAATCTTAATCATAATCTTAGTTTTGGTCATCCCAAATCAGATACTTGCCAGAAATGTGACCGCTTAAACAACACAATTGATGCACAACCTTAAACCTGATTGGAAACAGAAAAGCGCCTATACTTACTGAAGGCCATAATATGTTATACCAAATTAAGGGAATATACCAATCTTGCTCGCGAAAACGAATCAGTTGATGTCTTAAGCTTTGACTATCAACAAAACCTGCCACTGCCACATATTCCTTCAGGCGACGTATTCTATTAAAGGCAGTTACGGCAATACAACTTTTATGTACATTCTACCAAGAAAAGAGAGGCTACTCTTTTTATGTACGATGAGCTCACTGCAAAAAATGGTTGTAACGAAGTGGTAAGTTTTTTACATCACTATTTAACAAACTTTGTCCGGGATACTGTTTCGAACCTCTATTTATTTTTGGACAACTGTTTTGCCGAAAACAAAAATCACACAATAGTGCAGTTCTGTCATACATTCATGAATGCTTTCAATAGTAATATTTAGCAAATTATACATCACTTTCCAGAATCCGGTCACAGCTTTCACTGTGCGACCATTACTTTGGTCTAATTGAAAAATAAAAACGAAAAAAGAAATAGTATACTTGCCTTTTAAATGGAAAAAAATTAGTCAAGACAACGTCAAAACAGTTTCACGTAATATACGTTACCCACGATATGATCATCGATTTTTTAAATACTTTTAAACCTATTTTTAAAAAAGTCAAATATGAAAGAAAAAACAATATACAGTGTAGTGTTACAGCAGGTACCACACTATATTCATCATTTGTTATCAAAAAACCTAACGCAGTTTTAGTTTGGCCAAGTACTAAACTGTACAACATATTTCCGCTTAAAATAAACCCCAAAAAATAGAAAATGTGATGTATTTGGCAGACAAATACGTACCCCCAATATATAACTGGTACGACGAACAAATACGAGTCTGGAGAATAACTGGATAGTGACAGTGGCGACGTTGGAACTGAAGATTTCTAGTTTTATATATTTTGTTTTATATATCAGTTTACTTGGCTTAAAAGTTGTTTTTTAAATTGTATCACATTATTTGTTATTTTTCCTGTGGTATCTTTTATTTTTCTTGTTTTTTAGACTTGCTTTGAGTTAAAAAATAAAGTTATGTTTTTATTTTATGATACATAAACGCTGAACGCAATAATGTTGCTTTATTTGTGTATTTTCTGGAGGTTCGTTGCAAAAAACAGTAAACTCCAAGACCTTCATTTTTTTTGGCGAGGTCTCAAACAATGTTTTGTTATCAGTTTGGTATTAAATTATTTTCCAATCCCAATACTTAATTGGTTTTTTTTGACAAAAAATTCCTATAAATGACAATATTACAAAGTTTTTATTGTTTTTCTACCAATTATAAAAAATGAAGTTGACTAGTTTTTGCCCCGAACACTTCAATTATTAATTACTTATCGTTTTCCGAACAAACATCAAATATTATAATATTTAAGTACTCCTTCTATAAAAATATGATAATGTGACTTGATGGTATGCTTTTCACGTACAGTAATATGATATTAACCCTTCTTTAGTCGCTATCGGTCCCACACACCGACCACAGAATTATTCATTCGGGATTTACAAATAACTGTTATTTTTCTATCGCCATTTTCTGTACCTCTCCCTATCAACCAAACTCGTATTAGAATTTATTCTTGCATTCCTGGGTGCAGTTGTGTGAGTTTTATAGTTATTTTCGGTGCCGTAGAGACTAACGGTGTAGCTATTATTTGTTGCAGAACTTGCAGAACAGGTAAATATTTTTTTTTTGAACCTATTCTCTATCCTTCCATTGTTGGATATAGGTCTTCCCCAGTTCTCTCCATCTTTCCCTATCTTGAGCTGTTCTCTGCCATGTGGGACCTCCTTTTTTCCTGATGTCATCTTTCCACCTCATCTGTGGTCTGCCTCTTGATCTCTTTGCATAGTATGGACGCCATTTAAGCGTTTGATCGTGTCCAACACCACAAGTTGATGCAGATTCTCAAGAAAGTTGATATAGACCAAAAAGACATAAGATGCATTGAAAACTTGTACTGGCATCAAACGGCACAGCTAAAAATAGACAATTCTATATCTAAGCCCATACATATAAGAAGAGGCGTTCGACAGGGATGTGTGCTTTCCCCTCTTTTATTTAACATTTATTCAGAAGCCATATTTCAAGAGTCTTTGGAAGATGCAGAGATGGGAATCAAGGTGAATGGAGTATTGATCAACAACATACGATATGCTGATGATGGTGTCTTAATTTGTGACAACATAGTCGATCTTCAACAACTTGTCACTATAATCGGAGAATACAGTGAGCGAATGGGACTAGAGATTAATACCAAAAAGACCAAATTCATGATCATCTCCAGAAATTTGGATGCATTTGAAAACTCCACCATAACACTGAATAGTAAATCCATAGAAAGAGTGAGTAAATTTAAATACCTGGGATCGTGGCTTTTTGAAGACTGGGCATCGGACAGGGAAGTAAAATGTCGCATTGAGCAAGCTCGACAAGCTTTCGTAAAATTCAAGAAGGTACTGACTTGTTCTGAGTTCGATCTTCAACTGAGACTAAGGTTTACTAAGTGCTACGTATGGTCAGTGCTGCTATATGGCGTAGAGGGCTGGACACTCAAAACGAGGGATATAAACAGATTGGAAGCTTTCGAAATGTGGCTTTATCGCCGTATCCTAAAAATACCATGGACAGCGAAAATCACAAATATAGATGTCCTTAAAAGAATAAACCAAGAACGCCAACTTTTCGAAACCATCAAGAAAAGGAAAACAGCGTATCTAGGTCACATCATGCGAAATGAAAAATACCAGTTCCTCCAACTTATAATCGAGGGTAAAATTGAAGGTAAAAGAGGAATGGGACGCAAGAAAATGTCCTGGCTCCGAAACATAAGGCAATGGACAGGGATTAACGACATACAATCTTTGATACATATTGCAAGAAATAGAGAGTTAATGGAAAATGTGATCGCTAACATCCATTAGTGGATTTGCATCTGAAGAAGAAGAAGGACGCCATTTTCCGATGGCATTGTTCCATCGTCCGTCTTGGAGACGTTCATTGTGTCCAGCCCATTTCCATTTCAGGTTTGCTGCTTGTTCTATCGCGACTACTGTCTTTGTTCTGGTTCTAATCCACTGATTAAGTTTTCTATCTCTAAGTGATACACCCAACACTTGTCTCTCCATCGCTCTTTGTGCCTTCCTTATCCTATCCAAATTGGCCTGTGTAAATGTCCATGTCTGTGGTCCGTAGGTGAGCATCGGTATTATGCAGGAGTTATCTACCTTGCTTTGTAAGTATAGAGGGATTGTTTGATTTTATAAAACGTAAGAAAGTTTGCCGAACGCTGCCCATCCCATTCTTACTCGTCTAGATATTTCGGCTGTTTGATTTTCTCTGTTAGTTCTGATTGCTTGTCCTAGATAGATATACTCATTTAACTGTTCTAATTTTTCTGTTTTTATTTTTATTGCCTCTTGGTCTTCCGTGTTTGTCATTACTTTTGTTTTATTGAAGTTAATTTTTAGGCCTTTTTGCAGTGACTTTTCATGAAGTTCATTCAGCATTAATTCCAGTTCTTGTCGTTCCGAGGAGATCAGGAGTATATCATCCGCATATCTAAGGTGATTTAGGTATTTTCCGTTAACACATATTCCTCTGTTTTCCCAATCTGTTGATTTTATTATGTCTTCGAGGGTCAAGGTAAACAGTTTAGGTGAAATTATATCGCCTTGTTGGACTCCTCGTTTAACTTTTATATTATCCGTTATTAATTTGTCGTCCAGAATTACGGTCATGGTTGCGTTTTGGTAAATATCATGTATTTTTGGTAAATATTTATCATCCTATTATTGCATTTTATTGGTAAGTTTTTGTCAATTATTATTTATAGATGTCCTTTGAAGCCGAACAACTTTGATTTCAACGCTTATTAGAATTATGGACGATGGTTCCTAACGTGGATGAAAATTATTTCGACGATGAGAGAAGTGAAAGCGAAATCGATCAAATTGAGGAACATGATGGTGGAAATAAACCGAACCAAGATGTGACAGATGAGAAAAAAGAAAGTGGAAGTAATACCTTAGCGTTTATTGGAAAATATAGAGTTACTAGATGAAAAAAGGCTATTCCACCGTGAAATATTAGAACAAGACAAGAAAATTACATAGCACGTAATACAGACTAATGTTTGTATTTTGAGAACAAAATCCGAAGTGAATAATAAAACATCAATAAACTTACTTGCCACATAAATGCCAATAAATGCCACAAGAAAATTGCTTCAGAACAATATTCACAATATATTGTTATACTAGTGTTTTTCATTTTGTATCTGTTTTTTTTTAATAAAATATTTTCAAAAATATTTTTTAGTTATTCCTATACACAATATAAAATATTTGTATGAATTTTATATTTAAAACTATTTTTTTTAATTGTCGGTCTCAGACACCGTAGTGACTCTTCATGCTCAGTTTTTCCTATCGACTAACGGAGAGTTAAAGAAAAATATTTAGGAAAAAATAATACAGTCCTTGTTAATGATTAATATTTTTTATTATTATAGGACTCGAAACATAAAAATAATATCACCCGAAGGTACTATAATTTAAAGTTTTTGTATATTCGTTTATAGTATAACAATCAACTAGAGATAGAACTTCAGCACAGGTGTTGAAAGTTCATAGTGGTTTATGGATCTTTATCGTAGTGTTCCCATTTATTATACTGTCGTATAACTCTATGCAAACATTGTTTCTGTCTCTGTCTGTCTCTCAATAGAAACTTTATGTATAACCAATACGAGTATCGGCTTACGTCACGCTGACTCTATCTCAATCATGTACTAACAGGACAGTATTTAATTGCTTTTCTTGTCGAACGAACAAAACGTTTTAGTTTAATTTAAATTTGTTTTCACATGCATGCAGCAACTTTTTGGAATATATGTCTTAGTTTTGTTAACATAACTACAATTAAATATTGAGTGTTTTAAATTTCCAAAAAGCTCGATTTTAAATTACTATATAAACACACAATAAGTTTAAGTAATTTGAATTTATTAAATATCTAACGTAATGGTTTACGTATTTTACTAATTTTGATTTTCTGTTTTTAGTTTACAGCAGCTATATATTTATTGAAGTATTATTTTAGCTTAATAAGGTTTTGAACACTTGATTAAATTGAAAATTACATTTATAACTATCGTTGTTTCAAAAAATAATACTACTACTACTATCGGTTTACAGCATTCTCCGACGCCTTCCGACTCCTAACCGCCATTCTTCTCTATTCAACCATAGGTCTCAAGGGATTTCTCTTTCCTCTAGTTCTTTTTCAATTCCCTATCTCCAGCTTCTTCTTGGTCTTCCTCTTTTCCGTCTTCCTTGTGGTGTTCACGTCAAAATCTGTTTTGGAATCCTGTCATTATCTGTACATTGCCGTACCATATTAACTGTTTTGTTTTTATGTTATTAACTATTGTATGCTTGACTTCCAACATTTCTCGTATTCTCTCATTTGGTATCCGATCTCTTCTTGTTTTGCCTGCTGCTCTTCTCCAGAAGTCCATTTTTGCTGCTAGTAACAGTTTCTCTGTTCTTTGTTTCATTGGCCAAACTTCACTGCCACGTAATTACACTTTTAAGTATGGTGTTGTATATGAGTTGTTTGTTCGCTTTAGAGATTGTTTGGTCCCACAGAATGCCGTTTATCATGGATATGGCTTTTCTACCCTGTATGTTTCTGTCTTTTATAGCAGCATCGAGTGTTCCATCTTGAGTTATCTTCATACCCAAGTACTTGTATTCATCACAGTTTCTAATTTCTACCCCATCGTCTAATATAATGGATTGTTTTGTCCCTCCAATACGCATGGCTTCAGTTTTCTTAATGTTGACTTCGAGACTCCATTTGTTATATTCTTCTGTTTGCTTTCGAGTCATGTAACTCAAGTCGTCATGATCCTGGGCAATCAGTATTTGGTCCTCAGCGAAACATAAGGTGTACAGTGTAGTCTCGTCATTGAGAGGGATTCGCATGCCATTACATTTTCTTTTCCATAGCTTGAGTGCTTGTTCCAGATACATTTTGAAAAGGGTAGGCGAAATACAGCAACCCTGCTTTAGTCCTTTCGTGACCTTAAATTAACTGGATCAAGTATATCTGAAGGATTTAAGGTCACCAAAAAATAATAACCAATCATAATGTTCACTGTGCTTAAAAAAATAAGTACGCGCATCTCGTTCGCGCAGACGAAATCAGCCATGTTTTTAACGGAACCAGTGCTGTTTAGTGACTTTTATCTGGTCTGCATGGAAAAATTAACACGGTTCAATTTATTTACGACAACTATAGACATAATATGTACTATTTTATTCGTACTTTTAGTTGAAAAATGGATTAAATTATTTCAAGCGTGTAACAACTATTTTGCTTACCACAGGGTAAGAATATGGGGGACAAGATTGGGCAAACAAAATAATCGAAATTAGTGCATACGACACTCAGTTGGTTGTTGGAGAGCTGGGTCGTGGATAAGTTGAAGATATTGGGGGTTGGATTGGGGCAACTACAAAAAAGGAAATAAAAGGTACTTATACGAATCTATTGGACAAACAGAATGAATATAAACGGAAACACCTCAAGAAATTTAATATAGGGCGCCACTTGAGGTGCCCAATTATACCTATTACAACCACTAGTTGTAACTAAGGAAATAATTGTATAACATCAAAAATATAAAAAAAAATATCTTTTTCAAATAAAACTCAAAATAGATAAGAGAAACAAATTAAACATTTATTATTGTCTCAAACAGTTTTCAAAAATACAGCTTATAAAGCAATACAACTTACAGCAACAAAGGCATATTATATATGACAAAATATGTCAAATACAAATGACAAAAAAACTTACATATCTGTTAACAAAAGGTTTCAAAATTCTCTGAAATGGTTCCTAGTAGATAATGTGGCCAAATTTTATGGATATCCTTTTATAAAGAATAAAATTTAATCTTTACTACAAATCAAAATAGATTAAAAATCAAACTGTCATACGTCAAAACAAACATTTTTAAAACAGGATAAAATTATGACATGACAGTTTAAACCAGGCCCTAACATAATATAATTACAAATAATTTTTTTTAAAATAATTTATAAAAGAAAGCAAATTTTGTCTTTTTAAAAGAAAATGTCTATTTTTACTTTAAAAATTAATAACGTAAATGTTACCTCAGTTCACACATGTTAACTTAAACTTTTGAACAACTGGCTAACTTCTGCGGGGTATCCAACTGCACATCAACAGAAAGCTTTATTGGAAGCTGAAACTGGCACATCCAAATCAAAACTGCTCCAATATTATTCTACATGAGGTGAAAAGGGCTTCGGCAAGGAACTGGATTTCTCAAAAAACGAAAAACAAAACAGGAACTAAACTTGTTCACTGCTCAAACATCATAAATCTTCAGCCAAAATAAAAACAGTGGTTACTGGTCACTCTTTCAGAAACGACATATTACTTAGAATGAAAATTCCACCATTTTGGCGAATGAATGCCGGTTTACCACATCATAATTAAAACGACCTTTCGCTGCGAGCAATTATTCATCACTCCTCTCGCTGACCCTCTCGATCTCAATCTCCGAATAGTAACCCCTCTTTTCCCCGCACAAAACCATTGCCATCTTGTCAAATCAACAAATTCTTTACTCAAATTCGTTCAGAACATCCGGCGTTACTGCGCTTTAGAAAAAATAATACCAAGATTGCAATATTTTTCTGGGAACGTTGAAGTTAAAAAGCCATAAATTGTTCTCTTTAGCAAATACGTTTTTATTTATTGAAGAATTATTGCGTATTTAAAAATCTCTACAGACAACACATTTCTAGCGTACCAGGGGCGTACTATATAGAATCGAATTTATATTATTATTTAGACATTAAATATAAAACGCTACAATGCCCCTTCTTAAAAGAAAAAAACTCGGATAATTCTTATCCAGTTTTTGATAAAAGCAAAACAAACAAAAACAAAATCAGAAGATGACCTCCTAACTGAGTCGAAACTTCTTAATAATATCTTTTAGATGATGGCTAGCATGGGATTAAACAACAAAAACAAAATTAGTTACAAGAATGGGCTAGCGTGCCATCGATCGCCAGACTCTTTAAAGTCGAGTAGACTGAAATGTTTGACTCTAAAATGAACTGTAGGTGACATGAGTTTCTATGCCTTGGGGGAAGCTAACCTTATGCCCTGCAGTGAACCTCGCTGACATTCACAGCAGTAACACAAGTGATTTGTCGGGCAGGCATAGCCATGACACCTCGTTGCCTAAACCAAGTGCTACGCACAAATCCAAAATAAATTGCTCTACACTTAACAGGTAGGCGTCTACTATCTCCACTATACGCCTAGCGAGACAGGGAATTCGGCAACGGTTCTACAAAAAAATAATTAGGATATAGACCCTAAATCTATATACCTACATATGACAAAATGTGATTCTCACATGTGTCTCCCAAATAAAATAGGTTACCTGAATTAAAATTATCAAAAGTGAAACAATATTCCAAAGGGATGAAATCAAATCAACATACAAACTCGAAAATACAGACATATGGGATAGGATGAACTAATTACTTAAAGATGACATATTGTCCTCATCTGATACAAAAGGCTTTAAATCCTTAATGTGCCACTTACCAAGATCTGAACCATTTAAATCTGACAAACGATAAACCACTGGTGACAATTTTTCCTTGATAGTTGCTTCAATATACTTCGGTGCTAGTTTGGACATAAACTTGTTGACAGCACAAGACAAAACCTTATTTCTTTTCCAAACTCTATCACCCACTTGAAATTGGACTTCTCTTCTACGTAAGTTGTAACTCCTAGCGTTACGTTCATATCCTTTTCGAAGATTAGCCTTAACCTTTTCAAAAACTTTATCTAAACCTTTGACTTCTGAAGCATACATGTTACGGTCACCTGGAATTATCTCGATATCTTGATTCTGTTGATCCTTATGATCAACACCATAATAGTTTCCACTTAAAGGAACATGACGGCCATAATTCAGGAAAGCTGGAGTATATCCAGTCACTTCATGCTTTGCAGTGTTAATAGCTTGTCTGATCTTTGCTAAATTCTTGTCCCAATCTACGTGGTCTTTAACATATGTACGTATGGCTGTACCAATGGTTCTATTGTTCCTCTCCACAAAATTACACTGAGGTGCATATACTGGGCTAAACCATACTTTCTGAACGTTATACCTATTACAGAGCTCAATTAAGAGAGGATTGTTCAGATTTGAGGCATTATCACAAATCACATATTGAGGAACACCAAACATTAGGAAAATATCATTTTCCAAAAACTCAACAATATTCTTAGCCGTGGCCTTTCTCAAAGGTTGGACTAAAGTATATTTACTAAACCAATCAGCAACTACTAATAACCACGTATAACCTTTCTTTGAACGAACAAAGGGACCTATCAGATCTATTGCAACTATTTGCCAAGGAAACTTGGCCTCTCTCTGCTTACCCATTTTACCTAATGGAGCATAATTTGGTGTCTTCTGAGCACCACAAACTTTACATGACCTGACAAACTTAAGCACATCAACACGCATCTGGGGCCAATAATATCTTTCCTGAATACGGGACAAAGTTTTGGAAAATCCAAAGTGAGCACACGTAGGTGGCTCATGACAAGACTTCATAACTTCAGACCTTTGTGGTTTGGGCACAACAATTTTCCATTCCACATCATTAGTCTTAAAAGAATTTCTGGTAGGGGCAAACTTATAAACAAAATCATTCTCCACCTTCCACTGTGGAAAATCAAGGGGGGATCGGATTATCTTTGATCTCAAATTATCGAACCAAGGGTCTATTCTATCTAGATCAATTTCTAAATAACAAATATCTTGGGTAGTTTCTACTGGATCATTGGTGTGAGCTCGAGATAGAGCATCAGGGACTAAATGGGATTTTCCTTTTCTGTGAATCAAATCAAAAGTATGCTGTCTTAGGCGCATAGCCCATCTGGCTAATTTACCAGTAGGATTGGACAATTTATTTAACCAAAGAAGTGAATGGTGGTCAGTAATGACCGAAAACTTGACTCCCTCTATGTAACCTCGAAATTTCTCGATAGCGAAGATCACAGCAAGACATTCTCTCTCTGTAACTGAGTAATTTCTTTCAGCTCTGGAAAGAGATCTACTAACATATGCTATAACCTTTTCTTCACCATCTATAGTCTGTGTTAAAACACCACCAAGACCGGTGTCAGATGCATCACATTGCACAACAAAGGGAAGATCAAAATTAGGCTGGGCTAAAATAGGGGCAGAAATTAGAAGTTCTTTAATTTTCAAAAAAGCTTGTTCAGCTTCACTTGTCCATACTACAGGCTGTTTCTGTCTACGATGACCCTTAAGAAGATCATTTATAGGGGAGGCTAAACTGGAAAAATCTTTAATAAAACGACGGTACCAAGAACACATACCGATAAATCTTTTAATTTCAGTGGAATTAGTTGGTCTAGGATAATTGACCATAGCAAGAATTTTTTCTGGATCTGCCTTCAAAGAATTATTACCAACTACATAACCAAGATACTTTAACTCTGACTTAAAAAAATCACACTTCTCAACATTGATGGTCAAGTTTGCTTCCTTAAGCTTTTCTTTAATTATCTTTAACAACTCAATGTGTTTCTCAAAAGTTGGAGTACATACTATAATATCATCCAAATAACAAAATATATATGGCTCGAATTCAGGTCCAAAAATAGCATCAACAAGTCTTTGTTGAATCTGTGCACTATTGCACAAACCAAAAGGAACAGAAGTGAACTGAAAAGAACCTCTACCAGAAACATTGAAAGCTGTCTTTTTCCTTGAGTCAGGATGAAGTGGGATCTGCCAAAATGCTTTTCTCAAATCAATAGAGCTTATGCATTTAGCTCCTCTAAGCAATGACAAAATTCTATCTATTTGGGGCAATGGATAACTATCATGAACTGTAACTTCATTCAATGAACGACCATCAAAACAAAACCTATACTCTCCTGACTTCTTTTTAACTAACAATACTGGACTTGACCATGGGGATTGTGCTGGTTCGATTACTCCTAATCGTAACATTTCATCCAACTCTTCATGTAGAATTTTATTCATGTATGGGGACAAAGGATATTGTCTTTTCTTAAATGGTTTAGCATCACCCGTGTCAATAACCATTTCTATTTTGTTGGTTCTTCCAATATATTTAGAACTAGAGACTTCTCCAAAAGATTCTACTATTGACTTTGCCATACTTTTCTCAGAAGTAGACAATAAGTCTACAGAATACAAAGTTTCTATTTTATTCTTCCTTTGGGAAGAATACCATGTTCCATTCTCAAAGTTTAATAACAGTGAAAACTGCTGCATAAAGTTATTCCCCAAAATGAAATTGTAAGGGACAGAAGGTACAACAAAAAATTTTACCATATGACAAACACCATCAGCCTCTACTGGAAGATCAATGGTACCAACAACTGATTTATTCGAACCATCTGCTAAGCTAACATGCTTAGTAGATGTGGGATTATATTTAATTTCTTGACAATTTAGAAATTCAACTCCAGCGGCACCTACAACAGATGTAGAGCAACCACTGTCCAAAAGAACTACAAAGTTTTTAGAGAAAATGGAAATACTAACATGAGGACGACTATCAAAACCTTTCTTTTCAAAAATTGGGTTTAACGATGACTTATGAGGTCTGTCGGTCTTATATCTATTCAATGTACAACTGCCGACTGGCTGTACACGACCTAGTTTTTTGAACACCTGGGACAAGAAGATATGGTCACACCTTTATGACCACAACGATAACAAGATACTGACTTGCTTCTACAGTCACGGGAAATATGACCTGGTCTATTACAATTAAAACAAATAATTTTTTTCGGATTTCTTGGAGCTTGATAAGGGGCAGACTGCGTTACTGGAGGTGGGGACGAAAAAGATTGCATCATTGGAGGTGGGGACGAAAAAGACTGATTTCTTATTTCAGTATTCTCTGGAGGACTGGGTCTATTATTCTCATACTTATGTTTGGGATTGGGTCTCTTAGAAGAATTTTCTCTGTCCTGTCTGTTACCTACTCCACTTCTATCTTGCTTGGTTTGATTATTCACCACATGAACTTGTTCTTTGGGTTTTTCTGAATCATCAATCGAAATACCTGCAAGACCCTTAGTAGTCTGCAACAAGGGCAGGACATTCTGCTCTAAACGTTTTATAGTTGCTACTAACATTTCTACTGTAGCAAAATCTTGAAGGGCTATCAGTGGAATGTAATCCACTAAAATATTTTTCCTCATTATTTTCACTTTTTTGGGCTTCACTAGGATATGTTTCCAAACGTTTAAAAAGGTTTTCCATCACTGCTGAATAAATGGTTATGGATTCATTCCTTTTTTGCTTTCTATTTTTAATTTCATCAAAGAGATTATCATTATAATCTGGGTGTAAAAAAGCAGATTTGAGTAGGGCTACCAACTCATCCCAACTATTAATTTTATCTCTAACACTCCTATACCAAATAGCAGCATTACCTTCAAATAACTCAATGGCTGAGCGAAACAGGATGTCTTCGGAAATATTCCGAGACCTAGCAGAATCTCTAACTTTCTCTAAAAATGTGGGAAGGGCTTTACTCTCACCATTAAACTTAATATGTAGATCAGAAATAATTACAGGAGTTGAAACCTGTATTATTGGAGCTGGGGCTGTACAACTGGGAACTACAGGGACTGAAACTGGGCTACTAGTGGATGGTTTTACTAAATCATCAGATAATTCTAGTTTTTCTAACACATCACCCTGTAACAACAACAAATCATCTTTACACTCATTGACAAACTTTTTAACATCTTCCTCAACATCATTCATAGGGAAATTTTCTAATCTGGTATTTAAATGTGTAGACCTTGTCTCAAATCTAGCAAAATCAGCTTTGGTTGATTCTACATTTATTGATTGAGCACTAATACATAAATCTTCCATAATCAACTTAATCTCACACAACTCTGTCTCAGGATCTACTACATTACTAACCAAATCGACTAAACTTGAAGACAAAGTGGCCTCCTTGGCCAACAAAGCTCTTAACATCTTTCTCTTATCATCAACTGTCTTATTTGGGACATTTTTACCTCTTATGAAAAGCTCATAAGATAACTCTCCTGATTTCAAATGATTAACCTGAGTAGACTTCATTTTTCAAAAATTGGATGAAAACAAAACACACAAAATAACTAAAATCAACTTCAACAACGTAGAAAATATGACAATTTTAAGAAACAACCGTTTCCATTTATCACCTGATAGTAAGTCTCACTTGCACTCCCGCGTACTGAAATCCAAAACTCAATCAGTTTGCTGCAACTTCTGCTCTTGACTTAGTAACAGTTGGTAAACAAAAATGAGGTATTTGACCTGTCTCCTAAAAGTTCACACTTCCACTAACAGGGACTAAAAAAATGGTTTCAAACAACATGGGACAACATGGATACTAACAAAAAACATAAACCGTACATACAGTGAAAGACAAAATACTAATAATATTGAAAACTTGACCTTTGAGTGAGCTACACTAAATGATACCAAAATAAACCAACTCTTGTTCCGAAAACTAAATGAGACTGCTCCTAGTCAAAACTAAAACAGCATCTCCTGATCACAAATATTTACCTGTGGTCATTCAGATACAAGAAAGGATACACAATAAACACACAGTCTACTACTGAGACTAAACTTGTCGAATCTTCTCTACGACTCACAATGACTACTCGTACAACAACTTTAATTAACCTTTGGCATTTAAATACACCTTCAGAGACGGTTAATTAGAAGACAAATTGCATAATACTACTTCTCAACTACATAGCTCAAACAAAGTCCTTCAAACAAATACAAACATTTACTTAAAATGACCGAACAAATAAAAAATTACAAAAACCGATTATTCTGTAAAATTTGTCAAATCAATAAAAAAATAAATGTAACAGTAACTGTATAATTTGCTACTGTTTTTTAAATTCTTTTCAATATCAATACTTCAATCAAAATTCATATTTAAATATTCAACTCAAATATTTGCTTTCATTTACTTACCAATACATATAAAAAACAATACACATATTTTATATACACAAGTATAAATTTTGGTACAAAATACATATATTTAATATATTACAATTAAATATGTTTGAGACAATTGGGGCACTTATTCAAAAGGAAACAAAAAGTTGATATAAATGGCAGAAAACTGGGGAAACTGAAAAAGATAGTGGCTTCAGGAAAAAGGATCAAAAATCTAAAAAAAAAATGGAAATATTCAAATGCCCCACTGGGCGACAAATTTGTAACAAAAGTGCAATTTGGAGCAAAACTAAAAGAATGCCACACGTTGGGGGCGCCAAAATTGTAACAACTATTTTGCTTACCACAGGGTAAGAATATGGGGGACAAGATTGGGCAAACAAAATAATCGAAATTAGTGCATACGACACTCAGTTGGTTGTTGGAGAGCTGGGTCGTGGATAAGTTGAAGATATTGGGGGTTGGATTGGGGCAACTACAAAAAGGAAATAAAAGGTACTTATACGAATCTATTGGACAAACAGAATGAATATAAATGGAAACACCTCAAGAAATTTAATATAGGGCGCCACTTGAGGTGCCCAATTATACCTATTACAACCACTAGTTGTAACTAAGGAAATAATTGTATAACATCAAAAATATAAAAAAAAATATCTTTTTCAAATAAAACTCAAAATAGATAAGAGAAACAAATTAAACATTTATTATTGTCTCAAACAGTTTTCAAAAATACAGCTTATAAAGCAATACAACTTACAGCAACAAAGGCATATTATATATGACAAAATATGTCAAATACAAATGACAAAAAAACTTACATATCTGTTAACAAAAGGTTTCAAAATTCTCTGAAATGGTTCCTAGTAGATAATGTGGCCAAATTTTATGGATATCCTTTTATAAAGAATAAAATTTAATCTTTACTACAAATCAAAATAGATTAAAAATCAAACTGTCATACGTCAAAACAAACATTTTTAAAACAGGATAAAATTATGACATGACAGTTTAAACCAGGCCCTAACATAATATAATTACAAATAATTTTTTTTAAAATAATTTATAAAAGAAAGCAAATTTTGTCTTTTTAAAAGAAAATGTCTATTTTTACTTTAAAAATTAATAACGTAAATGTTACCTCAGTTCACACATGTTAACTTAAACTTTTGAACAACTGGCTAACTTCTGCGGGGTATCCAACTGCACATCAACAGAAAGCTTTATTGGAAGCTGAAACTGGCACATCCAAATCAAAACTGCTCCAATATTATTCTACATGAGGTGAAAAGGGCTTCGGCAAGGAACTGGATTTCTCAAAAAACGAAAAACAAAACAGGAACTAAACTTGTTCACTGCTCAAACATCATAAATCTTCAGCCAAAATAAAAACAGTGGTTACTGGTCACTCTTTCAGAAACGACATATTACTTAGAATGAAAATTCCACCATTTTGGCGAATGAATGCCGGTTTACCACATCATAATTAAAACGACCTTTCGCTGCGAACAATTATTCATCACTCCTCTCGCTGACCCTCTCGATCTCAATCTCCGAATAGTAACCCCTCTTTTCCCCGCACAAAACCATTGCCATCTTGTCAAATCAACAAATTCTTTACTCAAATTCGTTCAGAACATCCGGCGTTACTGCGCTTTAGAAAAAATAATACCAAGATTGCAATATTTTTCTGGGAACGTTGAAGTTAAAAAGCCATAAATTGTTCTCTTTAGCAAATACGTTTTTATTTATTGAAGAATTATTGCGTATTTAAAAATCTCTACAGACAACACATTTCTAGCGTACCAGGGGCGTACTATATAGAATCGAATTTATATTATTATTTAGACATTAAATATAAAACGCTACAAGCGTACTAAATTATTAATATCTAAAAGTATAAATTACAGTTTTTTCTGTCACAAATTTCGAAATTCGAGTCTATGTTTCCGTTTAAATTCTTCCAAATGTATCTTCCTGTATGACTGTTTCTTTTAGTATTGTCAATCAAAGCCTGCTATATTCTGCTGATGGGTTTGGTACACATTTTTCTCACGAGAAACTCGTGCTCATTTCTCATGCTGCTTCTAGTTTAATTTCCACAACCATTTCGTGTTAAATTGTTGTTTTATCACTTGCAGTTTTTTCTTAATGTATATTTGTATATTTTTGCTTTAAGTAAATGTTAGCTACTATTTTAAGTTAAACATTAAGTGCCTTGTCTGATACCTTAACGGAAAAATGATTCAGAATGTTGTTTTGTCTTAATTCACCTTTGACCTTTGATTTTACACATAAATATGAGCTGTAGTAAATGATATTTTTTCCTATTTGTACGTATCTCCGTTACGCTATTCGTCTGCATTTTTGTGGTCAAGAATTTCGTCTTAATGTACGTGTGTTTATAAAACAACAAAAAACTAGAAAAAAAATTCAAAATTAGTTTAATGATGGTGTGGTTATGTAGTTTAAGATATTGAGGGAAAGTGGAAGTATTTTCTCTTTTAATGTGCTCTAGAGAACGTGAAGACAATGATCCACATGTCATAGATCATATATATATATATATATATATATATATATATATATATATATATATATATATATATATATATATATATATATATATATAGACTAAAATGCTTAGATTGTGATGACACTTACATAAGAAGAACATGTAGATCATTGTCTTCACGCTCTCTTGATCACACAAAAAATTACTTCCACTTTCTCTAAACATCTTAAAGAACATACTAGTATTTAGATTTTTCGTTTTTCTCTTGTCACCTATTAATCTTCCTTGGTCCTCTCAAACTTTTTTCAATATATCCAACTCCCCATATTTTCCTACTTCTTTCTAGGAATCTAAGTGTCAAGTCTGACCCCATACCTAATATTCTCCATGCTCCTTTTTGACACACTAATTTCAGAGCAGATTATTCCACTTCCCTATTACATCTTTACCTACTTATCCACATATCATTACCTTTTTATACTGTTTTTACTACACCTTATTTTACTTATCCACTTTTCCCTCAGGGTTTGGTTTCAGATCTCTGGAGACTTTAGCCTCTAGTAGAGAGTCTTATCTCTTTTTACAATAATATTAAAACATCACATGTCTTTAGTTAAATTTAACAGAGCCACCTACAATCCAACTTCTCTTGCAGTTTTTACATATCTTGACAATACACACCAAAAGCCTATTAACTTCATCTACCTACCTTAAGCTCGAAACATATAACTCATTATTTTTATATTTCTTAGGTACCAAATGTTCCTTTAACAAATGTCTTTTTCTTAAGATATAACTTGAGCAATGCATAAACAATACAATACAAAATCACCGTTCAGCCATCAATTTTCTGTTTGTCTTGCACACATGCCAATACACAAAAACAACTTACCATCTTTATTCTTCACACCAAACCAGAAATTTATGTCCATGAACTTATAAATTAAAAAATCTTTTATATTTACCAGGTACCAAATGTTGATTTTTGACATAGAGGGCCTTCCATGATTAAGTTGTAAGTTAAGTACTACATAATCATTACATTACAAAACATTTTATCATATTTAAGTTTCATCTCAACAGCACATTCAAACATATCATGTACTATATCTCTCCTTAACAATAAAGTTTATAGAACCCATATTCCTACGTATGGAATACCCTTTTTTTCCATTTTCCAGGTACCAAAGGTTGCATAACATACAGGGCCTTTTGTTAAAATCTTTAGTTAAGAACAAATAAATTCAGACATATGTATAGTTGGTTGCCTATCGATACCTACAAAATTTCACCGTACTTCAGTCTACCTACATTAATTTATAAAACAATTTTTTGAATGTTCTCAACATAAATACAACAAACTACAACATTGACGGTTGCTACTGTTACATTATCATAATTTTAACTTATTCAATTTTAAATAATGCTGGCTTCTCTCTTATTTAGACAACTACCGTAAGTTGCACTGACTGCTTTGTTCCGACGTCCGTCCTAACATGTCAATATTGTCATTTTTATCAGTTGTTATCAACAGGTCCTCGAAGACACTTTGTCTCAGGACCAGGTAACCTTATGTAGAGTCATACGTCGTCATGTTACCAATTCCAACGGTAACTTGAATATGTTAAATATTAATAATATATAATGTAACAATAATTTAAACTAACAGCATCTAATGGGTTTTTACCCATATATTTTAGTGGCTCATAGCATGTATACCTCGTAAGTATGAACCAGATTTTGCATTAACCTTAATCAACATTTCAAATTTTACGTTCTTTTTAATTTAAGTGGTTATATACTTTCAGGTTACACTGATAATGGAATTTACATTCCAAAAACGTTCTGTAATTGTGATATAGCCCGTTAGGGTATTTTATTACATACATTTTAAAAATAATTTTAAATAAAAAATTTTTGTGATACATGGTATACAGGCAGCTACAGGAACTTTCCTGTAGGGGAGTTTCCTAGTGGATATACAAAAATGTTGTTGTGGCAGATATTGCGCGTCAAAAGGACAAACTTAATTTTCGTGAAAGTTAAAGTAGTTATTATTTTTGTTTAAATAAAGATGTATACTACATTTAGAACATTTTATGAAGTAGACTGACTTATAGGTTAGTATTTTACACCTTTGTCTGGCTTCATGATATGTAGGCCAGTGACCAATGGAGTAAGTTCCGATCGTTTGGAGGTACAAAACTAACTTTTTGTTAGCACAGTATCTCCCTATGTACTTCTACTCGCAATGGTACTTTTAAAAATACTTTCTTTACATTGTTGATTAAAGTATTTACATTTGGAAACTCAAATCTAACTTTATCTGCCACCCTGTTTAAACTATGCGCTAAGCATGTACAATGAATCAAATTCAGAAAAAAAATTCTTAAAACTAGTAACAGCTTTAACCATAAAAGAAGCGGCATCGCTAACTAGTAGCAAAATTTTTTCAGAAGGTAGAAAGATTTGGCAAAAAGAAATTTGTCAAAGAATTATTAACAAATCGAGCAACTGTTACATAGTTGGTTTTTTCTAAACATTTTATGCTGATTAAATACGATTTGTTGGAGTCATCAGCTGAACTGTTTAAAACTCCAATAATTAAATTCGTGATTTGTCGACCCTTGGCGTCAGTAGTTTCGTCGACAGATTTTTATCTCTTACCCGGCTTTTAATACCTCCAATAACGTCTTCGTAAGATACCCTCACATATTTCCTGCGAAGAGTTGAAGAACTTGGTATCTGTACTGATTTATTATAACCTTTACAATGTTTTTTTCAAAAAATTTTGACACACCTTGCTATCCAATTTATACAGTGGGATATTTCAACTTTCACCACAAATTGCATACATATTTATTTTCCCGTCGATGCGTGACGATTTTGAATAATGTTGTTCTGCAGAAGCTGCTGGCGTAGTTTCTTGAAGTCCTTAGATAGTTTATATAGTTGCAGAGCCGTTTTCAGCGTTTGGAAAATTTTTTTTTCACAGGGAATCTGTAATAAAACGGTTCAGTAAATAGGAGTCTGGTGCAATAATATGGTCTTCAAATTTTTAAGATAACTTATATTTTGTTCTCGAAATTAAACTACCGCCAATAGTCAAAATGTTACATGTTTAGTATAGGTATACCGATTGTCTTGCAAAAAAGATATTTTAAATTAAATTTTTAAATCGCTAAAATATAAGTCTCACCTTTCTATCACAAATATTACAGAAAACACTTTCATTGTCTATAATCTTTATTTTACTGTTGCCACCAACCCAAATCCGCAATAGACTTTATTTTTGTTTCGCTATTTCCGGCATATTTTAAAAAAAAAATTGTTTTTATTTTATAAGCAAAATATTCACTATCACAAGTTGTTTTGCCAGCTGGTAAAGAAAATTTAAAAACAAATTTACTGTATAATACCTACCTGCATGTTGACCCTATGCTTCTGATAAATAATTCCTATATGGGTTTTCCCAAACAATAAAACTTGTAGATTTAGTAGATATTTGTAATACAATTATTTCGTAGTTAATTTACCTAGTACCTGCTATGAATAATTCCAAGAAACTATTATCTAAATATGTATAGAAAACCATTTTATTTATGTGATATTTTCAAATATGTGGGAATATGCTCTCAATCAAGTAAATAGGAATAGCATATGCATTTACAAAGAAACCCACAAATATGCTGCATATATATGCACATGCATTTTGCATATAATCCAGTCTCTAGTTATTAGAAAAAGTCAGTATGGGAATGGGTATATAATTGTAATAAACGATATCAGATAACAAGACCGCTTAAATCATATGAACTTGTTTTTGTTTGAATCAGCATATGATGCCCACAGCTGTAATAAACGATATCAGTGAACAAGGTCACGTAAACCATGTAGTGATTCTTATCTCTAACTAACGCAAATTACCGTTTTTTTTTTTAATCGTATACATATGCCCAGTTTTTAATTTTCTGTGTATACAGAGGAAAAATATTTACGGCAGGAAATTTTTTTTCACTATGTTGGAAGAACAGCATTCTATAGCATCAATCCATCAGCAAATAAAATAAAAAGAGGATACATAAGACTATAGTAAAAAGTGTCACTTTATACAGCTGTAAGGTATGGCCACTGAAAAAAAGAACACTGACAACGCTGAAAGCGACGGAAATGGATTTTTGGACAAGAGCCGCTGGAAAATCTAGAAGAGAAAGAATAACCAACAAACGCATTAGAGAAATAATGGGAATCAAACGAACAATCACCGATGACCTAACAACAAAACAACTTATCATGAATGTGTTGCTTGTGTGAGTCCATTTCAAATAGGTAAAGAAGTAATAAATAAGACTTACTCACAGTCAATTTAATTTAACTATCAGACGACCGGTTTCGCTTTCTACAATATGCAAAGCATCCTCAGGTCTCGATACAAAGTTAAACAAATGATGCCGGTACTCTATTAATAGATGGATGGTAGAACATGGTTGAAACTACTTTATATTGTTGAATGGAGATTTCAATTCTATTATTGCAGTTGTTTGACAGTAAACGGGAAGTTCTTGAGGAGATAGATTTGATCCAATGAAGAAGAGATATGTGTGAGATTGTTTGTTAAATGAAAGTGATGTAATATACTATTGTGTTATTAAAAGCTATTTATACTTATTCGAGAGATATATGTTTGAAATGTGTGTTATTGATTGAGTAATTGTTTTATGAAGGTGACAGTTTTATGACAATGAATAAGTGTAGATGTAAAAGTTGTGTGGGTGTGCAATTATTTTCCAAGTTGTAGTTATCAAATTACTTTGATAAAGTTCTATTGGCAATGAGTAAATTATTGGAAAGTCAAGTAAATAAAATATTAAAATACAAACAATTAAGGACAATTTAAACACACTAAAACAGAAACCACTTAGAAGGGACGAAACAAACATTGAATTTAAAAAGGGGGAAGGGCTTTAATGCACTACATCGCAGTCTTGGGCACAATGAGTTTTTTTATTATAAGTTTTTTTTATATAGAATAGATAAAACATAAAAAAACTCATTGTGCCCAAGACTGCGATGTAGTGCATTAATCCCTTCCCCCTTTTTAAATTCAATGTTTGTTTCGTCCCTTGTAAGTGTTTTCTGTTTTAAGTGTGTTTAAATTGTCCTTAATTGTTTGTATTTTAATATTTTATTTACTTGACTTTCCAATAATTTACTCATTGCCAGTAGAACTTTATCAAAGTAATTTGATAACTACAAGTTGGAAAATAATTGCACACCCACACAACTTTTACATCTAAACTTATTCATTGTCATAAAACTGTCACCTTCATAAAACAATTACTCAATAAATAACACACATTTCAAAAATATATCTCTCGAATAAGTATAAATAGCTTTTAATAACACAATAGTATATTACATCACTTTCATTTAACAAACAATCTCACACATATCTCTTCTTCATTGGATCTAATCTATCTCCTCAACAACTTCCCGTTTACTGTCAAACAACTGAAATAATAGAATTGAGTTCTCCATTCAACAATATAAAGTAGTTTCAACCATGTTCTACCATCCATCTAATAATAGAGTACCGGCATCATTTGTTTAACTTTGTATCGAGACCTGAGGATGCTTTGCATATTGTAAAAAGCGAAACCGGTCGTCTGATAGATAAATTAAATTGATTGTGAGTAAGTCTTATTTATTATTTCTTTACCTATTTAAAACAACTTATCTTGTTCGGACACATACAAAGAATAAATGAACAACGAATGTCAAAAGAAATATTAAAATGGCAACCAGAAGGAAAGAGAAAACGAGGTAGACCAAGATTAAAGTTGGAGCGAAGGCACAAATAAAGAACTGAGAGAGAGGGCCATAGAAGAAAACCTACGGAACAACCAGACTAAGTGGTGATTGGAAGTCGGAAATGATGGAGAACGTTAGAAACCGACAAGTACTAGTAGAAGTAGTAATGACAAAACCATTTTAAGGTATTTTACGTTACTAGCGGATAACATTATAGTTGCACAAGTATTTTTGTATAGTAATAAAAAACACTAGTTTAGTAGTAGTTTTCTGGTAATAAAAAACACAATATTATTTTTAAATTTTTTGGTGTGCATTTTCAGAAATATTTCCCGATTGAAAATCAAACATAAAAAAATGTATAACTTTATTATTTATAATTAAGGTTTTTTTCTAAATAATAATTCATTAATAAACACACTTTCTTATACTTCTTTGCCAATTTTGTTAAAAATGTCAAGTTTTCTTTGTAAATACGTTGATGGTGGCCTAGTCCGTCCCTTTTCCTTTATTAAAACTTACATATCAGCTTCAGCGAAATATAAGTGAATTTCAGATTTATCGGTGTTGTGTTTGATACACAGATACAAGTTGTGAACTCTTGTTAATACTTGGTAGAATTTCAATTTGATTATGTCTTCCATTTAATCAATACACTGTTGCGATTGATGGAAAGCGATACGAACACAAGTGGAAAACGAAAACAATTTAGAATGATTGGTTTTTCGTTTTTGTTTTTTGATTTGGTTGAAATAATGGACTTGTGATGTGAAACGTGAATATTTTATACGTGGATATTTTGGGATCATCCTCATATTATCTTTATCTCACAACTGCCACTACTTCCCTACATTCCTTTTTGTCTTTATATAATATAGTCGACATTTGTTATTAATTGTTTGTTTGTACAATTACCTTATACTTTTTAATGTATCACAAATAGTTGATTACAAAAAAAAACAGAATAAAATTATTGTGTTAAAATATTGACTCTAACAACCGAGGATTACTAAGAAATATGATTCCATTAACCTTTTAATAGGTACACGCGCCTCACAAAGTTGTATCAGTACACGCGGCGGACTGTGATTCCGCATATTGAAATAGCAAGTATGAGACGGACTAAAAAATGCTTCTGATAAAGTTAACGACTGTTACAAACACTTATTTATTAATTATTTTGCATGTTGCATACATTCATTACAAATATTTGTGCTATGTTGTAAACACATATATTTTCCACATTTAACAAATGAATACTTGATCGGGTGGTTGTTTTTTCTGACGCATTAACTACAGCGCTCCTTTTGTTAGCCAATACTACCAGCTGGAGTGGATCTATAGATTTAACCATTTCTGTAATTCTTTATTTGAAGTAGCACGAGCACGAAAGTGATTATCAATTAATTGTCTACATAACTTTAAAAAATCTTCTGCTGGTTATATTATCAGGATTGTTTCAATAAAAATTGACACTTGCATTAATGCCTGTAATATTTAGCATTAAATAGAAAACTACCATTGGTGATCTCCTGGTATTTATTGCAGTGATATAGGCAGCAAACAGCTTGTCAACGGTATCAACAGACCCTTTTTTAAACCATCATCTCTATTCGGATTGCTGAATATAGGGCTCTTCTAATTCTCGCCATTCATCTCTGTTGTTTGTAAGACGTTCCCACATTGGCCCTGCAGTTCTTTTAATATTGTCGCTTCAGCGGATTTAATGTCTTCCTCTTGGTGGTCTTTTGGCTTCATATGGCCGCCAATTTATGATTTCTTTATTCCATCGGCCATCCTTAAGACGTTCGTTATATCTAGCCCATTTCCATTTCAGTTTAGTTAAGCAGTATTCCATTGTTTGGGTATGTTGCCTTGGAATAGACATGTATTAATTAGTATTTTTAGATATGTGATGGATTCTTTTCCGCCTTCCTTTAGCATATCTACTAGGATTCCATCGCTTCCAGAAGCTTCATTCCTTTTTATTTCTTTCACTGCCCTTTCTATTTCTTCGTGGCTTATTTCAAGCATCACTTCTTAGTTGACATGTAATATCTGATTTTTTAAGTTCTGCTTTGAGGAGTTCGGCGAATAGTTTCTGGAATGGTACAGATCGCCATAGAACTTTTCAGTTAAGTTTGCAATATCAGATTTACTTTTTTCTAGTCGTCCTTGTTCATTTTAAATGGATATTATGTTTTTCTTTCCTAGTTTCGGTTTGGTGCATTTGAGACTTCGGTTTTTCTCTATGATTTTTTCTATACGGTCTCCTTGGTGTTTTTTAATGTGTCTTTTATCTGTTTTCTTATTACTAGATTAAGTTCCTTAAATTATGAAGTGTCTCTTTTGTTTTGTCTCAGAATATATTTTCTTTTTTTTAGCATGTTTTGTGATTCTACACTTATTTTGGATTTTCGTTTTCTGTTTGCGGTTGCACAGCTTGCATTTAATAGTTCTTTTGCTATGACTTTATTGATTTCATTTAAGCTAAGTTTATCTAGATTTTATACTTTCGCGGGTTTTAACTTGTTTTTATATTGTTCTGTATTAGATTTTAGTTTATTTGTGTCTATATTCCAAATTTTATAAATTTATTTCTATTTTAACAACACACCTTTAGTACTGTTAAAATCAATTAGTCAATTAGTAATTATGTTTTGTTTTTACGAACTGTACAAACTATTTCTGTACAAAATATTTCTTCCTGATCCATATATGGGCTCACATAATCTTAAGACTGTAAGCGGTTTTGCAGATGGTAGCTAAGGCATCAAATATCTTCCGCATGGGTGCTAACCATGCGTTTTTTACGAGTTTTAGAATTGTCGAATCTTAAGTGCCGTACAAGAATGCTTTTGTGACAATAGATACTTCCAGTTCAATACCCGAAATATCTGGTTTGCTTTCTAAATGGTACTTCTTTCTTCTACATAATCGTCTTATGATCATTATTACTAAAGAAAAGTTCTTTTTCTAATAATAATGCTTCCTACGCAATATGAAAAAAATAAACTTAGTCAACAATTGTGTTATTTTCTAATTATTTGCAAATGCAAAGATTATTTGTTTATAAAAAGAAGTGATTTTAATTGTAGCATTATGCAGAAAAAAGATTAATTTACACATCAATATTATGGGAAATATGCTCACATACTAACTGGTATAATATAAATTAAAAAAATATGATCTTACCTTTTGTTAATACTAGAACACAGTATAGTGCTTTAAGAGAATCAGTAGGTTCACTTTCGCATTTTCACGGTTCCAATTTGGAATCCACTCCTAGGACCAAACCACACCGTGCGCAATGGATTTGGCGAAAAATGCCGCTGTTGCAAGATTTAAAATATTCTATCAGTTTCAAAGATTATTCCAAATTTATAATAAAATAATTATGATAGAAGTTCTTCAAAAAGAGAAAAATAAATTTCATAAATGGTAAAATTCTTCACATACCCACTATACACACTTCTAAAGTTTGAAAAATCATATTGCCTAATTGACTTAATCTATTCTCAAATAATTATTCATAAGTATCTATCAATTGATTGATTACATTGGGCAACATTGATTTTACCCAACCACGTGTTTGTGTTTGTGCTGTGAAACTACAGTTATTTCAGTAATTTATATATAAATTTCATTTATTTGTTGTTATATAGTTGGTTTTATAAGTTTATTTCGTATTTATTACATATTACTGTGATATTTCTCCCGTTTTCTAAGTGGTTTTATTATTTTAAACAACGGATTATGATGAATTCATCCAAATCAAAAGTTCATTATTGCTGTGTATGGCTAACTCACCCCAAATGAGTTTTAAAACAAGAGGATTTGGTCCCCAGGTGGGTGCTCAATCCCACACCTCTAAGGAGGTCAGCCTCATGGAATCTGGGGGAGGCAAAAACTCATTAAAACACCGAAAGCAACATATCTATATTGCTAGTTTCAATGCCAGAACCCTCAAATCACCCGAACGAATGGAAGAACTGGAAGAAGAACTAACTAAGATCAAGTGGGATGTCCTTGGTCTAAGCGAAACGAGACTGCCAGGAGAACAATGTACAATACTCCATTCAGGACACATGTTCTACCAATTCCATAATGAGTACAATACACATGTCGGCGGTGTAGCACTATTGATCCACAAAAGACTCAAACATCTGGTCACAAAATCTGCTGCAATCTCGGAGAGGGTCATTTACATCGTTCTTAAACTATCAGAAAGGTACAGCATCCAAATAATTCAAGTATACGCTCCCACTAGTCAATCCACAGATGAAGAAATAGAGAAATTCTATGAAGATATTTCTAAAGCAATGACAGAAAGAGCTCATTTTAAAATAATCATGGGAGACTTTAACGCCAAAGTAGGGAAGCACAACACCGGCAACATACCAAATAGAGGAATATATGGGCTAGGAACTACAAATGAAAGAGGAGAACGGTTACTAACATACACACAGGAACAAAATCTATTTTGTATGAATACATTTTTTAGTAAACCAGATAATAGACGGTGGACCTGGATAAGCCCAGACGGGAAAACCAAAAACGAAATCGATTACATATTAGTCAACCAGAAACAGATAATAAAAGATGTAGCGGTGCTCAACAGATTCAGTCTGGGAAGTGATCATAGATTAGTAAGAGCAAAAATAATAATCGATAACAAATTAGAAAGAAACAAACTAATCTTGCAAAAACGAACCCTAACTACTAAAGAGCTTGGGCAAAACAGTACCAACTACCAGAAATATCTTGAGTCTAGTCTAGAGCCAATGGAACAGCTAAAAGAAAAAGACATAAATAATTTGGAAGAAACGATAAGAACGAGTATAATCTCTGCGATCAAAAAAACCCATACGATGCCGAAACCGAAAGATAATAAATTGAAGACAGAAACACAACAGATGATTAGGGACAGAAGCCGCATGGATCGAAATTCACCAGAATATAAGAAACTTAATAAGGCAATAAGAACAAGAATTAGACAAGACATCAGGGACAACAACACCGAAAAAATCGAAAACATTATAGAGAAAAACAAGAATATGAAAGTGTTAAAAACGCTAAATAGCAAAGGCCGACAACAAATACACCAAATAAAGGATAAAAATGGAATCATTAGAAACGACAAAAATCAGATAATAAACATTGTCGAAGATTATTATACAGAATTATACTCGTCCAGCGTAGCAAAACCTGAAACCCATGATATGGAACGAAGAATACTAAATGTAGGATCTGAAACACTACCAGAAATTACTACCGAGGAAGTTGTAAATGCCTTAAAGCAAATGAAAAATGGAAAATCTCCTGGAGACGACGGAATAACAAAAGAGATGATTACAGCTGGAGGTCAAACTACTATGGAGGCAGTTAAAATCTTACTGAACAAGTGCCTATTCGGGGGTGCTATTCCAACCTCTTGGCAAAACGCGCAGGTACTTTTACTACACAAGAAAGGAGACAAACACAAACTCGAAAATTACAGACCAATAAGCCTGTTACCACATCCATACAAACTGCTTACCAAAATAATTACCAACAGACTATCAAACAAATTTGATAGTTACCAGCCTGTTGAACAAGCGGGTTTCCGCAAAGGTTATAGTACAATAGAACACCTACAGACAATAAGGACACTTATTGAAAAATGTAACGAATACAATGAACCTCTTCATTTGGCATTTGTGGATTACAATAAGGCATTCGATTCCATAGAATTCTGGGCGGTATTAGACGGAATGAATAACGCAAGGATAGATTCCAGATATAGAATGCTCCTAAAATACATATACGACAATGCAACTATGCAAATAAATGTAGCAGAAGGCCTAACAACAAACAAAATAAGATCAGAAAGAGGTGTTCGACAGGGAGACACCATATCTCCAAAATTATTTACTCTTGCATTAGAAGATGTGTTCAAGAAGTTAAATTGGGAACAACTCGGAATTAAAATTGATGGCAGGTTTTTAAGCCATCTAAGATTTGCCGATGACATAGTACTCATAAGCAACAATACAGAGGAACTAATCTACATGCTGAAGGAGCTTAAACAAGAATCTGAAAAAATCGGTTTAAAAATGAATTTAAATAAAACAAAAGTAATGACAAATCAAAATATCACAATCGACTTAGATGGAAGTGAGATCGAAAGTGTCGAAGAGTATATATACCTAGGTCACACCATCAAACTAGGCAAACAGAATCAAACAGCAGAGATAACTAGAAGAATCCGAATGACTTGGGCAGCAGTAGGCAGACTCAGTGATGTGTTGAAGAACAAAAAGATACCAATAAATCTAAAGAAAAGGGTATTCAACAGTTGTATTCTACCGGTCATGACTTATGGAATGGAGACCATGACACTTACAGAGTTGTCAGCCAACAGATTAAGAACAACACAGAGGGCCATCGAACGAGCTATGTTGGGAGTATCACTGAGAGAACATATACGAAACGAGGACATACGAAGCAGGACGAAGGTGGAAGATGTAATTGGAAGGATTGCACAAATGAAATGGAACTGGGTAGGGCACGTGGCACGGCAAAACAACGACAGATGGACGAAAAACATTGTACATTGGAGACCACGCGAACACAGTCGGAGTAGAGGAAGACCACAAAAACGATGGATAGACGACATCAAAGCAAAAATGGGGAGAAACTGGCACCAAATAGCACAAAACAGGGAAGAGTGGAGAACTCATGGGGAGGCCTTTGTCCAGGAGTGGATGCAAACAGGCTGAAGAAGAAGAGAAGAAGAAAAGTAACATATTTTAAACCTTCATATACATTTTACAAAAAAATAATGCAAGTTTATACCTACTTTTATTCAAAATTTATAGCTTCTCATAACACAAATTATTATTTCGTAAAAGTAATTTTATATTTTAAACATTCATATACATAATTTACAAAAAAAAAAATTAACACTGCACGATGCCTTCAGGAAAATATATTTGGTTATGTTGAGTGCTCTAAACTAATCATTCCCCAAAGTTCATTAAGTCAAATTGAAAGTGATTTGTATTAAGTAGTACTTGTAGTAATTGAAATGTAGTACAGATAAGCTTGATATCATAAAGAATATCTACGTCCTTGGAAATCAATATATCGCTGTTCCAGAAGTATAAATACATAATTGTAAAATTTTGAAAAATGACTTTATTGTGTTGGAGGGCTCAAAACTGCATTTTCTATATATTTTTAAATCATCATAACTTTACTTACGGAATCACCGGTCATGGCGAAATTCGTAAGTACAATTACGACGATTTACAAATATGTTGTAAATGCAGTTTTGATCCCTCCAACACAATATTTTTCACAAAGTCATTTTTCAAAATTTTACAGTTTTGTCATTATACTTCCGGAACAGCGATATATGCTATCACTTTGTCATCGTTGTCTGAAAGTGGAATCTGATTTTGTCTTTTAAAATTATGATTCGACTGTTACTGTTCCTGTTTGTGAGTAGGTATCTTAGCTGGGTGGCCTCCTAAAATTCAGTTTTGGTTTGATTCTTCATGCTTTAGTATTAAAAACAAAACTTAAATTTTAAACTTAAAAAACTTAAGCTATGTAAAAAACATATTTTTCTTGAACCTTTTAAAACAGAATATTAAATAGCAGAGAAGATTTATGTGGCATGTTAGGATTCGATCTATTAATTTTGTACTCAGCCTGAGACCTTCTTTAAGTCAATAAATCAAAATTTGTCTTAAAGGAAATCTATTTTTATATATCATAGTGTATATCATATCATATCATATCTTGTATGTCGCTATATGTTCATTAATATTGAAAATACTGCGTAGTGGCCTTGTTAATTTTTTCTGAATATATTCGTTATATCCTCCCCTTTCATTTGCCATGTCGCATGTTAGGATTCAATCAGTTGTTTGTTTTGTACTGAACCTGAGGCCTTCTTTAAGTTAAAAAATCAAATTTTGTCTTATGGTAAATCTATGTTTATTCATAGTACCCTATCATATCTCGTATGTCGCTATACGTTCATTAATATTGAATATACTGTGTAGTGCCCTTTCATTTAACGTATCACACGCTCCAATGCCGAAATGTGAATTTTTTCTGTCTCAACAGCATTTTTACAGCTTTTACTTAATTATATTTAATTTTGGTAGATGTTGGTAGTTCAGATTTCTTTCTACGTGGCGTAGTTACCTTACTGAACAAACAGTGTGACTTGTCATCCTAGCCTTTTATATAAATAGATTCTCAAAATTTTAAATGTACGTAAAAATATAAGCTTGACTAACTACGTTATGAACGTAGTGATCCTACAGTGGGAACTTTATGCTATATGACATTTTTTCAGTTCATTATTTTGTTATTAATAAGTTGTATATAATTGTGAAAATATATATATATTATAACTTGTATTCATAGTTCACTACTTGTTTTTTTTATAATTCTATTTTTATTATAACTGGTATTGTAAATATTGTTCTGAAGCTATTTTCTTGTGTCATTGTAAATTAATTACTATTTATACCTGGGAATAAGCCACAATTAAAGATAAAAATACGTTTATTGACGTTTCAATTTCCAATTCGGAAATCGTTCTTTCCGAACAACGATTTCCGAATTGGCAATTGAAACGTCAATAAACGTATTTTTATCTTTAATTGTGGCTTATTCCCAGTTATAAATAGTAATTAATTGGTATTGTAAAATTCAAATCCTCAAAATATAATTTATAATTCGATTGTATTATTATTTTTTCATCTACAGAAATTAGTTTCCTCATTAGCTCTTCCTTTTATGAGATTTCTCACCAGTAACAGTGAATACAGCGTGATTTTCTAATGAATACAAAAAATTTAATATTCGATTAATCAAAACTGATGGATTAAACATAAAACATTTTGAAGGACAAACAGTAATAATTATTTGGACACTATTGATAATTGTCGAAAACGCTAAATTTAGAAAAGTATTCATTATTCCGAAAATCTAATTAAATTTTAGATCGCCAGAAGTCACACTTTTCCTATTTACTTTCGAGCAGTGTATTAAAAATTATATTGAGCAGTGTATCAAAAACTGGAATTTATCTGCGAGTGGTACTAATGCGCGTGAAAAAAATGGAACATGAAGAACAAAGGATTGGCGGTAGAGTGAACCTACTGATTCTTTTTAAAGCACTATACTGTGACTAGAATAAATATAAAACCTATATCAGTTACACGAGTACACGCGCGCAGATTCTCAATCCGCATTTGCTTAAAACTTTGAAAGAAGTTAATGTAATAAGTGGTCAGTTTAGTGTAACAGACCAACAAATAGCCGCCGAGTGGATGAAGACTAACAAAGGGGCCACATAAAATAGCAGGAGGTATGCAAGAGATTCTATATTTCAATCAAAGGCGAACTGTCAATCCGCGCGCGTGTAGTGGAAGGTAAAATAGTCGAAATAAAATTAAACCCAATAAAAACGAAATATCGTCAAACGGATTTAGCTTCAATGATTTTGGATAAACAAAGAAAACAAGAAATAAAACCAACGACAAGAGCCCTTTATGCGGAGCGATCCCCCTTCTTCAGTACTATTGCTTACTGGAAATATAATTAGAATTTCAGTGAATGTTCTCCCATTAGGCGGCACAGCCACGCACTAATAAAAAACGCATTGAAAAAAAACGCACAATAAATAATTTTTGTCAATTTGATGCAGGGATAACACGCGCCCCGTTATTTCGACCTGGGTTTTCCAAAATATCTAGTGAGATTTTTAGCATAGATATTTATTTGCAACCTATGAATTAATCCCAAGATTTTCGAATGCAAAATACAAATTAACCTATAGTACTCCATCAATATAAAAACCTTCAAAATAACTATTTACGATTAACATATTTTCCCAATTGAATTTTTACTCACAAGTATTAGATACAATTCATCGACATTGATTAGACGAATCTTATTAAATCTGCAGTTCTTGGATCTACCACAGTTGTATTTCTGAGGTAAAAGATGCTGTCCTTCTGTCTCCGTCCTGTTAACTATAGTGTTAAATATTATATGTTCTTTGTATACTTCGTCGTCTGTATATACTGCCCCCATTCTCTGCTATCAAAACTGTGTCATCTGCATAACGTACGAAATCTCATAGTCAACACCCTCAACAACTGAATGTTTATTGTTAAACCTAAATCTAAATAGAGCAAATAATTAGAAAAAACCATTGACCCTATGATCACAAGAATTTTAGAGAACCAGGATAACCTATTAGAGGATCAGACAATGATTTTAGCAACATGGTACACCGTCTCGTTATACTGTTCAGGTTCGACAGTTTTTGAATGAGCATCTTCCTGTAAAATGAATTGGTCGTAAAAACAATATAATGACTAGTGAAATCTTCAGATAGGTATTTTTGAAATTTATTTGCTAGCTAAGCGCTTTTGACTTGCAAAGCCATCCTCGGAGCTATGCTACTATAAAAACTAACATAAGTAACTAATTTAAAGTTTAAAATTTTTCACCTACGTCAGGTTTTAAAAAGCACTAATACATAAGAGAGATTCAATTTTAGTGAAAAAATTCACAATTTTCCTATAAATTTACAATACAAAGGTTAAGCTACTTCTTCGAAAAATACCCAAAAAACAAGATGTTAAAAACACATTAAAATATTTGTTTATGGTACAGGCGTAAGACCCCATGTCACCAACGTTGAGGTCCTACAGCCCATGGCAAAAGAAAAAGAAGTACTTAATTTAGTGAAACCACGTAAGCTTGAGTACCGTAGCCACGTGATGCGGAACGAAGAAAAATATCAAACTGTTGAACTTGTTTTGCAATGTAAAGTAATTGGCAGGAGAAGACTGGGGCGCCGTCGTATCTCGTGGTTGAAAAACTTCCGATAATGGTTTGAGATAAAAAACCATGGTAGCCTTGATGATCGCCAAAATCCCGACCGGAGAAGGCACTGAAAAAGAAGGAGAAGGAGAAACCCAACCATTTGGTTGGAGTTAAGGCGACAAACAGAATGAACAAAATAGAATGCCGGCCCTTTAAATGATTTCTAAGAGACGATGACAGTTGACATGTTGACATATATAAAAACTAAGAGTATTTAAATTATTAATTCATTCACAATTATGACTTGAAATTCATAGTGAAATAGGAGAACTATCAAAGACTGTCAAATTAAGTTTAGATTATGGTGAAACCTCATAACCAATAATATGGTGAAAATTGACTAAGAGACTAAGATAATTTATATACACAAAGAAGAAACTTGATTGTAATGTTTCAAACTATGATACTTAAGTTTATTAAAATTGTACACCTTGATGGGAACTGTAGGAATTTTAAGTAGAAATTTGAAAATATTTTGATTCAAATAAGATTAACTTTTCAAATGGGTGATTACAAATTATTATAAAGATTGCATGATGTCATTTTTCTTCATCAAAAGTCTCTTATAATAATTTAAAAAGGGGTTTATAATTACAATTAAAATTTATTTGTGTGTTTAAGCAATAATGAGTATTCAATGGTATTTCTTTGGATATCTGAAAGTCTTTATACCCAAAGTAATTTACCTAAAATTTATTTAAATTTAATAACCATTCCTTTTCTCCTCCAGAAAACATTAAAATTTTGCAAAACATTTCAAATACAAATATCAGACTTATGAACCTTTTAGAAAACCTTGATATAAACAAAGAAATAAAATTCAACCCTTAATTTTCTGTTTTTTGTATGTTCTTGAATGTAAAAAACGTTATGACTTACGTTTTTTATGTAATATGTCTACAAGTATAATGTATACCTTTATTAAAATCACCAGATAAAGTAAAAAATTATCATAATATGATTACTTTCTTTACCTACTATACATTTTATTATTTTATAATTAACACCACTATTTTCTTTGCAGGTTACAGGAATCGTAGGAAGAGCAGATGTGCTAGCATGTGTCTTCTTTCTTCTCTCATTTCTTGCTTATCACGGGTGAGTTTTAAGTTATAATATTCAGTAATAAATTTAGTACTTATTCATATTTTATTAAGTATGTAGTAGTTAATAGGGAAATTTTTCTGTTATTTAATTTTCTTTGTTAATATATATACAGAGGGGCAAACTTTGGAATAAATTCAGTTTCTTGAGAATAGACAACTTTGAAGACAAATTTCGAAACAGGTCGATTTTTATTTTAAAAATATGATTTTTTTAACATATATGATATATTGTAAAATAAAAAATGCTTTTTGTTTAAATAAAACGTTCTAACTGCCACCCACCTGTCTCTTGCTAGTAATTGAGCCGACGACGACAATGTTCTTGAACATTGTGGATCATTACTGAAGGTATATTATGAATTTTTAATGTAATTCTATTTAATTCTATTTTCTAATGTGAGTCTTGTAAATTTTTTGGTCGTTTGACGATAATATTTGACTTTAAGTAACCTCTTCAGAAAAAATCAAGTGGCGTAAGATGTTCAGATCTAAGGAGCCATTCTATTGGTCCTTGTCTACCGAAAAAATCTGTTAAAATATCATGAACAGGATGCACAAAATGCGGAAGTTCACTATCTTGCTGAAACCATGTGTTTTCATTTGGCAAATTACAAACGTTTTCATTTTAAAAAATTCCTATGACGGCGGGTATAAGTTCGTTTTGTAAAAAATTATATATTTGCCCCAAAACAACCTTATCAAAAAAAGGCCTTATAATTCTATCTTCTACTATCCCTGCCCATACGTTCACTTTTTAAGTGGGCTGAGTATCTGCCTCAGTCATCCAATGAGGTGCCGATTCACTGTTCCATGTAAATATAAAGTTGCTTCATTAGGCAAAAGGATTTAACGAATGACCTGCAGATTTTGATTACATATCTCTGACATTACTTCCCAAAACTGAATTTGGCGACCTGGATCATCCCCAATAATTTCCTGGACATTACGTAATTTCTACGAACGATATTTCTCTTATTTAAGCAGCCGTAAAACAGACATATTAGAAATGTTTATTACAGCTACAATTGACCTTGAATTAATTTGGGGATATTATGCCACACTTAATACTAGATCAGGATTTACACTGTCATTTATTGTTTACAGTTTAAACAGTTTAAATAACAGGTTAATCTAAGTACGTAAGTACTTGAAAATTAGTATAGTTAGTAGTCTAAAATAAAAAAACTCACTTTGACAAACTAAAAACGTACGTTATGCACTAACGTACTGCTTGGAAGGTACCAAAGTCTAGGTAGCGCACCTACCGATTTTAATCTGTGGGTAGAAATAATGGACTGCGTGATGTATGTCACCCACGCCTTTACCGTAAGGTTAACAATAAAAAATAAGAAAATCCCCTGGACTTAGATGAAATACCTGTTAAATTGGCTCATCTTCTCAAAGTGACAATATATCTATCCTAACAGGTTTCTTCAATCAGGTATACTAAATTAGCAAATTTTTAGATTATTTGCAAATAATTCCTTACCTAACACAACTAACGCAACCTTACCTACACCTTACCTAACACAAGAATAATAAACAACCGACTAACCTATAAACTTGATAACTACCAACCAGTGAAACATGGGGGTACTTCGAGCCGAAAAAGGCTTTCGATAGCATTGAACACTGGGCGGTTGAAGAAGCTCTGGTCAATAGTAGAATAGATTCAAGATACCGACAATTAATACATGTTATTTACCAAAACGCAACCATGACCGTAATTCGGGACGACAAATTAATAACGGATAATATAAAAGTTAAACGAGAAGTCCGACAAGGCGATATAATTTCACCTAAACTGTTTATCTTGACCCTCGAAGACATAATGAAATCAACAGATTGGGAAAACAGAGAAATATGTATTAACGGAAAATACCTAAATCACCTTAGATATGCGGATGATATACTCCTGATCTCCAAGGAACGACAAGAACTAGAATTAATGCTGAATGAACTTCATGAAAAATCACTGCAAAAAGGCCTAATAATTAACTTCAACAAAACAAAAGTAATGACAAACACGGAAGACCAAGAGGCAATAAAAATAAAAACAGAAAAAATAGAACAGGTAAATGAGTATATCTACCTAGGACAAGCAATCAGACCTAACAGAGAAAATCAAACAGCCGAAATATCTAGACGAGTAAGAATGGGATGGGCAGCGTTCGGTAAACTTTCTTATATTCTAACAGATCAAACAATCCTTCTATACTTACGAAGCAAGGCATATAACTCCTGTATAATACCGGTGCTCACCTACGGAGCACAGACATGGACATTTACACAGGCCAATTTGGATAGGATAAGAAAGGTACAAAGAGCGATGGAGAGACAAATGTTGGGTGTATCACTTAGAGATAGAAAACGTAACCAGTGGATCAGAACCAGAACAAAGACAGTAGACGCGATAGAACAAGCAGCAAAACTGAAATGGAAATGGGCTGTACACAATGAACGTCTCCAAGACGGACGATGGAACAATGCCATCGGAAAGTGGCGTCCATACAATGCAAAGAGATCAAGAGGCAGACCACAGATAAGGTGGAAAGATGACATCAGGAAACAAGGAGGTCCCACATGGCAGAGAACAGTTCAAGATAGGGAAAGATGGAGATAACTGGGGAGACCTATATCCAACAATGGAAGGATAGAGTATAGGTTAAAAAAAAACCTTACCTAACAATCTAACGTAGCAATCTAAAATAATTAATATAAGTAAGTGTATAACTTTTAATTAATCAGCTTATTGAGTCGCATTTAAGAAATTCTTCTTTAGTAACTGTTGAAAGAAAGTGCTTCATTCGAACGGACTATTGGCAAGGAATAAGTTACATTCTCTAGTGGTATAGTAATAAGAAAGGTACTCTTTTTAATGAGAGTACTGTTACAAAAGCCCTGTGAATTTCGTAGAAATATCTATATACGTTTTATATACCTTAAAAAAGCATTTAATCGTAATAATTACAACATGGAACAATAGAATAAGAGTAACAAAGCAAAACATATCAGCTTTCTTGCAAAAGCGACATTTCATTTTAAAATACTTATAAATTAAATCAGTTCTGTTAACATCAATTTAGAAAATTAATGTCCAATTTTTTAAACAACAAAATGTATATATTTATTGATTTCTCCAGCAATTCATTAAAACAAAATTCTTGCGTGAAAAACAAGTTGCTGTTTTAAACTTCTGAACATCAATCTTTATTTTTACAACCTACAATAATGAACAAATTATACATTACAATTTATAATTTACTTCGTAAATCTAATCACTAAGAATCACCAAAAATCACTAAGAATCACTAAGAGTCAATGTCAACTGAATCTCAAACATAAGATCCGTATAACTGTTTATACTCACTCCTACCGTATATAATTATAATTATAGCATTTAACACCAGAATCTGGCACCAGATTAAGTTACAAAGAGCTTCAGATTTTAACTTTGCCAGAGATACTTTTTTTTTATTTATTTACGGTGTAACCACCAGGAATATTAGCGACCTAAATGTAAAATACAGGTAAAGTTAAAAAAATTACAATAAATGATATAGTCCTGAGTCTTTAAGATAACTTATTGTTTTTTTAATGTTCATATTTTTTCCTAGGGCTTCCTTCATATAATTTGGTATAGTGTGCTTCTTTCTTGCTGCTTCATATTTTTTGCACTGAGTTAGTATATGTTTCACGGAGAGTGTTACTTGACACGTTTCACACATTGGCGGCACAGTTCGCGTAAAGAGGTGTTTATGTGTAAAGTTACTATGTCCTAGTCGCAAACGTGTTATTTTCACTTGGTCGTGTCTATTCGTGTGGGTTGGAGCCACGGTTTCACTAATTGTTTAATTTCTTTGAGTTTATTTTGTGATGCACTCCACTTATTTTGCCACGCACTTAACACTTTATGTTCTGACTTAAAGTCATCTGAAGGAACCTCATTAATGAGAATGGAGTCCTGGCTAAAGAATGCTAAGCGGGCTAGTTTATCTGCTTCTTCATTTCTTTGTATACCTGAATGTGATGGAACAAACATGAAGTCAACAGTGATATTATTATTATTTAGAATCTCTATTTCTGATTTGATATGTGAGGAAATTGGATTATTGGTATATAAACGTTTGATAGTGTGAAGTGAGCTTAGTGAATCGGTTAATATGAGAGACGGGGACTGTTTCGTCTCTTTTATGTGGATAATTGCTTGTAATATTGCAAACAACTCCGCAGCATACGACGAAGTAATGGGATTGAATTTAAATTTTAAGGATGTATTGGGTATAGGGATGGCTGCACCAACACCGTCTGAAGATTTGGATGCGTCAGTGTATATCTTATAGTGATTTTTATAAGTTTCCATTTCCGTTAAGAATAATTGTTTGATCAGGTCTGTTATAGTCTCACGTTTTTTATATATACTAAGGTTAGTAATAATCTTAGAAATTGGTATTAACCAAGGTGGAGAAGTTAGGAAATTTGTTGGGAGAATTTCAGGAAATTTACGATGTAGGTCATGAAGGTTTCTTCTAATTCTTTCGTAAAATGGTGGATCTAGTCTTCTTGTAAAGAAAGTGTCTTGAAATCGATCTGCGAACGTATTGGTATAAGTATGGTGTTCTTTATTACTAGCTATTTTAGAAGCATATGAGAGAGAAAGGTATTTGCGTCGTAAACTTAGTGGTGGTTCTCCTGTTAAGCATTGTAAACTTTCAACTGGTGTCGTGCGAAACGCGCCTGTAGCTATTCGTAAAGCTGTGTTTTGAACAGTTTCTAATGTTTTTAATACTGATACTTTGCTTGATGAATAAACTATCGTACCATACCCTAATTTGGATCTAATTAAAGATTTATATACATGTAACAGTGTACTTTGATCTGCTCCCCGGTTTTTGCTGGAAATAGTTTTCATGAAATTTAGTCCTGCTTGGCATGATTTTTTAAGTTCTTCTGTATGTTTTTTCCAGAAGAGCTTTTGGTCGAAAACCATACCTAAATATCTGATAATATTTGTGAAACTAAGGGTTTGATTATAAAGCTTTAGATGTTGAATTAGAGTGTTATGTTTTCGTGTGATTAAAATACACTTAGTTTTTGTCGGTGAAAATTGTTATACGATAGTCCTAGACCATGATTCTAACTGATTAATTGTTTGTTGTAAATGTTTTTGAATAGATGTAGGGTTTTTTCCTTGGCAAATAAAACTAGGTCATCAGCGTATAATCTTCCTTTAACAATCGGAGAGCATTGTTGGAGTATGTCGTTTATGGCTATTAGAAAAAGGGTTGAGCTTATAACTGATCCTTGTGGTACTCCGTTCTTTTGAACTTTTTTATCTGAGTTAGCGTTGTCTGATCGAACTATAAAGCTGCGAGAATGAAGAAAATTGGAAATAAATTTTAATATATTGCCTCTGATATTCCAATTATGCAATTTTGGTATGATATTGTATCGCCAGACAGTATCATAAGCTTTATTAATATCAAAAAAAACTGAGATACAATCTTGCTTATTTGCAAATGCTTCATGTATTCCTGACTCTAAGTCTATTAGGTTATCTATAGTGGATCTATTTTGCCTAAATCCGCTTTGTTGTGGAATAAGGAGTTTTTGTTGTTCTAAATACTATCTTAGCCTTTTATTTACCATTTTCTTTAACACTTTACATAGAATATTGGTTAAAGATATTGGTCGATATGACTCAGGTGATGTCCGCGATTTCTCAGGTTTAAGAAGTGGTAGTATTATTGCTTCGGACCAAGTTGATGGGAAAACCAGGTTACTCCAGATAAAATTATAAAGGTCTAGTAATAAACTTTTTTCATTGTCTGGTAGATGTAGTAGAAATGCTAAGGGGATACCGTCTGGTCCTGGGCTTAAATCTTTGCAAGAGTTTAAGGCTTCAGTAATTTCTATAAAGGAAAAAGGAACGTTAAGGTTGTGAATATCATGACTGTCGAATCCCAATACGTTTTTTTCTACGTTGTTTTTATGTATTTTAAAATTATCAGTGTAATTTTTGTCACTGGAATTTAATTCGTATTGGTCTGCTAACATATCTACGATTTCTTTTCTATCACTATTTATTTTGTTATTTTTTGCTAAAAAATGAATCTTATATGGTTGGCTTTTGCCAGAGATTTTCCTAAAGTTTCTCCAAATTGTACTTATGCTTGAAAAGGTATTAAGAGATGAGATGAATTTTCTCCAGGATTCTTTTCTATTCTTTTTTAGAATGTATCTTGCCTCAGCTCTTCGTTTTTTGTAGTCCGTTATGTTCTCGTCTGTTTTATGATGCTTTAGTTTATTGAAAGATTTCTTATACGCTCTTGTAGCTTGGATGCATTTAGATGTCCGCCACGGAAGAAGTTTATGTTTTTTTAAAATTTTTGTTTTTTTTTTACATACGTCTCTGCGGCTGCTGTGATGATTTGTAAAAATGTACTTAAAAACTTGTCAATGTCGTTTGTTGATATAAAGTTCGATATTTGTGGTTTTTTGATGCGTTAAAGAAATTATAATGGGGTAGTGGTCACTACCATATAAGTAGGGTAGAACGTCCCATGTTAACGTAGTAGACAGAACTGGGTCACACAGAGAAATATCAATTGCCGATGATGTGCCATTATGTATGTTAAATCTAGTTGGTCTTCCGTCGTTAAGTAGATTCAGATTTTAGGATGTTATAATATCTTCTATAATTCGCCCTTTTGGGTTGAGTTTTATGGAACCCCACATCGGATTGTGGCAGTTAAGATCTCCAACGATAATTTAAGGTGAAGGAATTTGTTCTAAAATAGCTGTTAAATCTTCTTGGGATATAGTTTGATTTGGTGGGATGTCAAATATTTGTTAATACACATCCTAGCCAACACCAATCTAATACGCCTATTTCTTTGGCTAATAAATGTTTTATTTTTAGCAGTTCGACCATGTAGGATATTCTTTCGTAATATCCGTCTAATTATTTCGGGGTTACATTGTTTTTTAAACTGCCTTTTTTACCTCATCTCGCAATTTTGATTTGAAGGGTTATTTGCTATTTCTCTGACAATCCATCTTTCCTCACGTTCCGTAAAAATCTTATTTGGAGCTAACCTTGATTTATTTTAACTCTATTTTCATTAAGGTTACATTTATTAATGTGTTAACTGTTGGGAAACATTTATTTACCATTTTGGATAAGTCTCTTTGACTATATTCATTTCTATGGTCAGTATTTATTAAATTTCTTTCTCTAATCGTAGTTCGGCAATCCATTCTTAAATAATTTTGTTATTTGCCGATTAATTATTTTGAAATATCAAATTAAATATAAAAATAAACTAGGATATAAATTTAATGTAACACCTACAGCGCAAATTTCAAATTAATGAGTTGTGTAATAGTATAGTTTAAACAGGATCCTATTGTGTTATCCCGTGGGAACTTTATTGCTAAAATGTAAAACCCATTTTTTTTTGGTTTTTAATATCTTTGTAAGGCAAAATCACGTGGTCGTCCAAAAATCGTAGTGGGAGGGGGGTGGTGGGGAGCCTTACAAAAAAAAATGCAATTATTTTTTTTTCATCGTTTTTCCGAAATGTACATTTTTCATGTACAATATCCGAACATTCATTCATCAAATTTGCATACCCATCTGGACATTAGAAATATTTTTATTTCATTTATAAAAATACGTCAAACCATTGTTGTATACGGAGCGCCTTCATACAAAATCACTTGTTCTGAAAACCTATATTTTTAAAATCTTTTACCTCGCTTTACCTCGAAAAATATTGGGTTTAGCAAAAAATTACTTTCTATAAACATTATAGACCAAAAATCAGAGAACACGTGGGTTTTTTTAGAATTTCGATTGGATAATTAGTTTAAGAAAAAATTAAATAATCGAACGGCATGTCACCACTGACAGTGCTGAACGCAGATATGCGAGGAAGGGCGAGATTCCTGTGCCAAAGTCAACCGCAAATCGACTCTATTGATGACGATGTTGTTATGGTCGTTTTTTCATTGTGATGCTGATTATAAGGGGGATGAATACTGCTAGCCTAAATAGTGACTTCTTTGGCTCGTTTTGTTTTCAGAACACTTTTAGAATACTGTATGTGTTAAGTGATAAAATATATAGTAGTATTTAGGTTATCATAATAGGAATTGTTGTATATCTTTAAGGTTGGATACTTATTATTACTATTATTAAATTATTAATATTATCCAGATTTAGCCATACGGCTTGCACTCCCTCAAAAGGGAAAATTCACTTATCTCAGATACTTACGATATCAAAAGGATTGAGCTCTGGTGGGACTCTTTCTGTGTTATCGAGCCCTAGGTGACTTAGTATGTAGAGGTATCCCGTATCCCCAAAAATTTTTGTACAGATTATTGTTATTATTATAAAGCTTACTAAGGACTTAGTAAAGTGGTTAAAGTTCAAAAGCTTGGAATATTTATACACATCTAAAATGGCATCGGTTTTCCTTGGCAATACATTTCTCATTCAATAACAAAGGATAGTAATAAAAACAATTAAATCTACGTACTTAACTATTTCTTACTCACTAGATATCTTATGTTAGTTATCTTATTCTAAGTCAGACTCTTCAGTATTCTCAGAAGAACTAACATCTTCTACGGTTAAAATTGTTTCACGTATATTTATTGCCACATTTCGCCTGGGTCACACATTTACAAGAACCAATGCATTTGATCTGTTTGCTTTTACACGAGCATTGGGGCCCTGTACAGTCTGAAAATTATAAAAAAAGCTAATATAATTATTCTTCACATAAAAAGGCAAAAGTTGACTCACCTTTTTTACATTTACAACTATTCAGAATATATGTATCTTTCGTCAACATGGGTTCCGTGCTTACAACTGGTACCAGCTCTCCATTTTGTTTGCTCCGGCCACTTAGCAACGGATTTGGCAGACATGGTCTTGGTGTCGCACTACATAGTCGTAGTGCCATATTTTCGTCTGGAAGTGTATACGAAGGCAGTGTTGCCTCAGACTGTCTAAAGTAGGAGGCAGTTTATGAATAGGTTTCCTAGTGGCCAAAATACCTCTTAGAGTATTAATACACTTAATATTGTCGTTAGGTGTATAAAGAAGAATAACAGATTTAACAATATCATATCATCGAAAACATCTTTGCTCAAATATTCTTCACTTCCCACTCTAGATAGGAGACTATAATTTAATAGAAATACCATTCAATATGAAAGGCTGGTCAACATTTCCTTAGGGAGTAATCCATAGAGAGTTCGTGGATACCTATAAATCTTTCGTTGTCCTTTGTTCCAACCCTCATCTTAACTTCTGGAGTTGAAAAGTCTTTAAAATGGGCACATCGGTAACTTTACAGTCGACTATACATTTTGTATATCCCTCCATTTTTGCTGACAGAATGTGTAATATTATTCTGGTATCGGCCTCTTTATGTGATGAGACTAATATTTCAGAATTCAAACCAAAATTTGTTTTGTAATGTAAAACGTCGTAAAATCCTCTGCTGGATACGAAGTGAGCGGTACAATTTGTTAAGGAATATTTAACTAGCTGATTGCTTACGAAGTGTGTAAGCTGGTTTTTATTACAAACTCAATTAATAAATGAATTCCATTTTTGAGGTAATATTGTATCCGGACGCCTCTCTTTTGTCTCGTGCAGTTTTTTATGGAAGATTCCTTGTAGTGATCCAAAACAAAATCGATCCTTTTAACGCTGTAGGGGTTCTTGAACACTATTGATTTCAAAATTCTTGCATAGTCTTCAAATGTTTTGGCATTTGATGGTTTGCCAACGGCTTGAATCAATCCCATACCATCAAAAATGTGACACGTTTTGTGATTTTGTAACAACTGTAAACTGTTCTATTATAGAACCTAAGGCAGATTTTATTTTATGGTATCGATAAAACTCCTGCTGGTACAAGTGACACTGGATATGCTGTCAATTCCTATTTGAAAATATCCTCATAATATTTATGTCTCTTTCAATTGCCTTGGTTGCTAGTATTTTTTGTAAAAATTCTTGCTTACCTTGAATAATTTTCTTCTTTTCAGAGACAGTTTTATAGGTATCTGCGCTACGAAGTGTTGGAAGATTATTCTCTTTTCTATGCTGATAAAAATTGGGAGTTCCAACAGTAACAATAAATTATGCTAGGCTCTCTTTTTCTTTTTTTTTTTGTATATTTAGTAAGGATGTTTGAACATTTAGCGATGCAATCTCATTAGCTGAAATTACGAGAAGACGATCTACACGCTTTTTTAAAAATACATTAAATCGTAAAAAAACTGATCATATAGTTTTTGTACAGAATATTCATCAATTTTCATCCGTTTTTTTTCTACTTTCTACGTTTTGACTTGAGTGGTTGCTTAGGTCTCATGATGCACGAAAATTCATCTACCATCATGCCAATCATATTGTAGCTTAAAAACCATTCGTCTAGTTTTGTGCTGGTTTTAGTAAATCACACGATTCCTCCTGCATCTTTTGAGTTTGTATTTATGTGTTTAAAGCTATATCTACAAATAGTTGGTAAAAGTTTCTGTTCAAACTTTTCACAACAAAATTTCCTCTAATAAAGTTTTCATAAAATTCTGGATACTTATCAGCAAATTTGTACATGTCTAACAAATATAATGTTCCCCAAAAAGAATAGTTCACATGGCCAAATGCAAAGAAATAAGGATGCATTTTTCGAAAACTAGAACAAAAATGTATTCTTCAGTTTCCGCGTCCTTTAACAAACTGAAAAGGAAATGGACTTTATGGAAAAAAACATGCCTTAATCTGATTTTTGACTCAAGTTCACTGTCAGACCTGCTGCTTTTCGTTAAATCCGTGTCTAGATGAAAAAAATAGTTACTTTAATAATAAGTAGATATTTAATATTTTTATTATAGCAATAAGCTAATTAATAACTTTTAATAATTTAAAACTTTTAATATTAAAAATCTCAGCTCAGTGGATTTCGCGCTATTAGTAAAAAATAATGCACAATGATGCACTTTCTACAACACTACAACACAACAGCGTTTCACATGTAAAATCGACCCTAACAACATCGCCATCACTAGAGTGGTTTTGCTTTGACTTCAGATTAGAAATCTCGCCCTTCCTCGCATCTCTGCGTTCAGCACTGTCCGTCGTGACATGCCGTTCGATTTATTTAATTCTCTCTTAAACTAAGTATCCAATCGAAATTCTAAAAAAACCCACGTGTTCTCTGTTTTTTGGTCTATAATGTTTATAGAAAGTAATTTTTTGCTAAACCCAATATTTTTCGAGGTAGAGCGAGGTAAAAGATTTTAAAAATATGGGTTTTCAGAACAAGTGATTTTGTATGAAGGCGCTCCGTATACAACAATGGTTTGACGTATTTTTATAAATAAAATAAAATATATTTCTAATGTCCAGATCAACATGAAAATTTGAGGAATGAATTTTCGGTTATCGTAGATCTGAAAAATGACGAAAAAAAAATTAGCACTTTTTTTTATAAGGCTCCCCACCACTCCCCTCCCGCTACGATTTTATGGACGACCAAGTGATTTTGCATTAGAAAGATATTAGAAACCAAAAAAAAAAGGTTTTACATTTTAGCAACAAAGTGCCCACCAAAATCTATTCTAGAAGCCTTTTGCCAGTCTATTTACTCTACTATAATGCTTCATTGTATACGCAACATTTTAGCTGTGATATCAAAATCCTATATAATAGTATATTACATAACGAGAGTTGTAAGAAGCTTATTACATGCGAGTAAAAAAGTTGCGCGCGTGCCGCGTTGCGACCAATTTTACAAGCATGTAATAAGCTTACAACTCAAGTTGTGTACTCTACTTTTTCTACGATTATTTTCGTTTATAAAAATAAAAATTAAATTACCACCATATTTACACTGACAGATTAATAATTTTTAATCTGTCAAAATAACGTCTGTTAATTAGTCATGGTAACTCGACCAACTTACTTACGAGGCTTATGTGATATTACACATTTTTATAAAACTGAAGCGTAATTTTTTTTATTACGTGCTAGTCATTACGTGTCAGTATCTGTTATGATGCATTTACTTAGCATCCAAATAGTAGGTAATATACAATTTACTAGTAAGAGAGTAGAAAAATAATTTATTATTTATTGTTATTTAAGTCTGGTATATTTGAAACTTAAAAAATAGCTTATGATATTTGTGACTTCTAGTAGTTTAATTTCAGTAGATATTTAATTTTTTTCTAATAAATATTGAGACGCTACATAACCTAGTTTTATTGAGCAGCGACTGCATCATTTATGCTGTGAGCTACTGTACTTGGTAATTTCTTTTTGTAAAAGTGGTATGAGAAAGACAACATTTTATACTGTACTGTTAAGAATTTGTTTGTTTAAAGTAGAGATATTTAATTCAGTGACGTATATGAAATATTCTCATACTGTAGATGTAATATCGATTTTTAAGGTATCTTTGAGATGGCTCAATCATGCTTATTAATGAAACATTGTTCGGTGAATAACACCAAAGTTCGTATTTCACTTAAACTTCACAGAGTCATTACATTAAGACAATTAATTTATGTTTAAAATTTATAATAAAATTTACCACTTAATCTACAGAAATAACTAAAGTGTATCAATTATTCTGTTTCATTTATTTTACACAGCATTGTTGAGACGCTTCGCGTGAACCTCATAACAGTATTTATCCTCTCCTTTATCTTGTTATTTGTTGTTCACACTTCAGACCATATAGACTAGAGATATGAGCGCTTGTTTTTGTTCGCAGCCCTCGTTTTTAAGGGTTCCAGGGGATATTTTGCTTAGAATGCCACACTTAAAGATAAATAATGGACCAATATCAGACTACATGGGCATAATCTATAAAGTTATGTTATCTCTAAGTGGTTTCTGCAAAAACAAACATGGCAGTGAGTGCTCTTTAAATCAACTTGTTTAACACGCTCATTGATGAATTCTGGTGTATTTAAAAAAAAAAGGAATGAAAAAAAAAAATTTAAAATAACGATAGGTGAAATAACTGTCAAAGTTTAATTAGAGAAAGGACGAGAACTTTAATACTGGGGTCACATTGATGCACGACTAATAACTCTTTATCGCAGAGATTAAAAGTAATCTAACGACAACAATACTAAGACTTGTATTAAATAATATTTGCTTCTTTAATCATGAAAGTTGTGGCGGCGCTGAGATCTACTTAACCGGTGGCGTTCGACAAGAGCATGTAATAGTATGTGTTTTAAGTGCGGCATAGTTTAAAAAATGTTATACAGTGTGGAATAAAATTATTTTGTATCCTTATTTTAGAAAATAATAAAAAACGTTGAGATACCTTAACTTTTAAATTTAAATGTGCGCTTTTTAAATATAAATTTGAATGTACACGGTAATCTACGCAAGTCTGGTATAGTCCATAATCTGTATTTTAAATAAAACACCCTGTATATTTTTTATGTTTTTGAAAGCTCCTTAACAACCCGATCTTAAGAAACTATATCATGTAGGGTCTATTATCAATAATACAAGGTGAAATTTTATAATTAAGCATAATTTATTTCAAGACAATTAATTCATAGAATACCAAAGGTAATTATTGGATTACATTAAAATAAATGCATAAAATATTTTCCACCTTATTTTGGCAATAACACAGTCCCCTATAAAACTCGTCCTAACTTTGTGTAAATTTTAGTGTAAAATATTCCGTATTTATTTAGTTATCCTTTCTTTGAGGTCTTCAATGCTAGTTGATTATGTTGCATATACTTTGTTCTTGAGATAACCCCACAAAAAAATCCAAAGAAGTAAGATCTGGC